>JAODLI010001077.1:0-11536 GCA_027575585.1 Percopsis omiscomaycus | reverse complement strand
AGAGAGAGAGAGAGAGAGAGAGAGAGAGAGAGAGAGAGAGAGAGAGAGAGAGAGAGAGAGTGAGAGAGAGAGTGGGAAAGGATGATGGAGGGAAGGAGAGGTTAAAAGGGGAGGGTTAAAATCAGGGGATCAACGTTCCATTCTGCCTTGAAGACCACAGTGGGCGGAGCCATTTTGTGTTCTCCATTCACTACCATGTTAATCTAAAGCCAGCAAACTTCGCCAATAGGTTGTTGCCAGTGTATTTATACTGTATATAAGATATACTATCTCTGACATAAGAAGATTATGTCAGAGAAAGTACACCGTCTATCATTGAAATTATATGATTATTGCCTTGAAATTATACTGTACATTTCTTTTAAAATACTGTATGCTAGTTTATAACCAGCAAATAGCCAAAAACTGACGCCTTTATCCGGCAGCACGCAGCAGCTTCTTGGAGACTGATTTCTAAATAAAAGCCACCCAACTCTGCAAGTGTAAATTACAGAACTGCATACAGTATGTCTTTTATTATGACGCGCAGTGGAGATTTATTATATAAAATACGTCGGGAGCCATGTTAGATTTTGCCCCATGGCTTTCTTCAATCTCTGTCAATGGAACAAACAGGGTTCTTGCTTCTAGTTCTGTTCTCTATGGTGAAAATGGAGAAATGTGGAGGTTAGGAGCAGAGAAAGGTGTAACAAAGAGAGATAAAAGTTCCCCACAGAGATTGAGACCAAAAGCTGCACACACACACACACACTCACACACACAAACACATGCAGCGAGAGCAGAAACTCGAGGGAGCTGCTATCAGATCTCTGGAAAGATGGGTTGCCAGGTTAGTGCAGCAGTCCTACAGAGGAGCGAGTGGAAGATCTCTGCTCCAATGACAGCAGAGTGACAACACAGAGAGAGAGAAAGAGGGAGAGAGAGAGGGACGACCAGGGGTCTGTCACTAGAAGACAGACACAGGAAGGAGGAACCGGGTGAAATCATGATGCAATGGAACAATGGAAAAGAAAGAGAGAGGGGGGGAAACTACTGGAAAAGCTAGATGAGCCACAGCAAGGAAGGAATGACAGATAGAATGCAAGTGCTGGAAAGACAATGGAAAGACAATGTGACAGTAGCACACACTCTCACACTCACGCATACATGCACATATATTCAACCTTTGGTCACATATAGTCAACCTTTGGAAAGCTATTTTGTGTGCCTGTGTGTGTATGTGTGTGCGAGTTTGTGTGTATGTGCCCTGCCAGGACACAGAGTTTGACCTCTGACCTTGCCCTTTAAAAATGAAGCTGCGATTTCCCCTCTGCCAGGTCATCTGTTCAAAGCCCATCAGGGTGGTGTCCACGCGGAGACACTGGCCGCTCTTCCAAACCCGGTAGGTGTCACTGGGACAGATGCGAGACACCAGAGGGACTGGGGACGGAAAGAGACACATGGTCTTGATCTAATGACAAAAAGAAGAACTTTGAGATCAGTTGGTATATGTGTCGCTGTCTATTTTTATTCCTGAATTTGGCCCGGGTTGGCAGGACAGTGCTAAACAGCCCTGTCCAATTCATTTCCATAGATGGTCTGTTATAAGTATCAAAAGCCGATCAATAAGGAGGATGGATTAGAAGCAACGAAGTCTGCTGACACAAAGTGGTTGACAGAACAGACGGAACGATTACGTTCTATCAGTTTAATAATGTAAGTAGAGAAGAGCTAGTGTGTTACACTGGAATACACTGAAAATCAGTTGGAAGATCAGCTGATTTGATACAGAGTCAGAAAACTCTGATTGTGCACATTTGGGAAATATATATATTTTTATTACAATATTCAAGTCTGAATGGTGACATTAATATTACATTTACAAAATGGCTGACAAGTAGGCTACAATAAGGCATATTTAACTGCTGCATTGAAAGGCATGCACTGCTTAACCCTAAAACATGAACCCAGAGCTCTTTCTGGTGGACAGGAAGTGTGTGGTGAGTGAACTAGCTGTGTCCAGTATACAGGAAGAGAGAATCCCCCCCGAAGGAAGATAAAAACATGAGTAGTGCTGACTGGATGGAACTGGACTGATAGAGTGATGTAAAGAGTGATGTAAACGCTGGACTCACCCCAGCTAGTAAACTCCCATTTCATCTCCACATAGAAGTCCTGGGCCTGACAGAGAGAGAGAGGGCGGGGCTTAAATACAAATGTGTAGATGAGAAGAGATGTTGTTTTTTCCAAAGACAGGGAAAATAAATAGAGGGTTTCTGACCAAACACTCTGATGATAGTTCATTTCCTGTGTCAAAAATGAGGGACTGCACAGACACAGAAAAAGGAGAAGGGTAATACTGTAATGGAACTGGATGAAGAGAGGGATAGAACAAAGACGTGGCTGTGAAAGAGCAAAGAATGGTGTGTGTGTGTGTGTCTGCGTGCGTGCGTGTGTGTGTGTGTGTGTATCCCCACCTGCCGCAGTCTCTCCAGTAGGACAGGGATGCCCGCCAGTCTCTTGGCAGTGCGCTGGTAGTCACGGTAACGAAGCACGAGGCGCACCAGCTCTGGGTTCCTCGTACTAACTGCCTCCTGGAGAACTGAGAGGGCGGGAGAGGGAGAGAGAGAGAGAGTCAGTCCTCATGGTCTCATGTCAAATGAATGTGCATACCCAGTTTAAGGCAGTGTAAATTCAGAGTAAAGTAGGCCTAAACAGCACTGGCACTAAGGCCCCATCCTTCATCTGACAGACACTTGGCTGCTATTTTTAGAGCCCCTTTCCTTTCTTGACCTCAGCGTGTGAGTGTAAGGTAAAGATAACACACGCGAGAAGATCAAACAATACACACACACACACACAACACACAACTAAGACGCAAATACACAGACACACTTCCTGTAAATACTGTACGCACACACGTGCACACACACGCACACACACACACAGTAATAGTAAATGTGCAAATAAATAAGCAAATAAATGTAACAAAATTAAGCTTGCTATGCATTGCCAATGATTTTGCCACCGTCCTGGACAGGGGGTTTACTCCTTTTATATTTCTTTTAGAAGTTGAGGGTTCTTTAGGAGTTGTCTCATATGAGTTCTTGTCCAACGTGAGTTAAGGTTGGGGGGGTAATTCTGTATGAAGTCTAAATAAACCTGACTTCCCCCCTGGCATTACACCCACCTGTCAACACATGGAGAGCCACATAACGCTCTTTGTGCTCTAGCCCGACACACCGAGATCCTCTACACCCGAACCTCAGGACACACAAGGCATCCTC
This sequence comes from Percopsis omiscomaycus, assembly GCA_027575585.1. Lineage (NCBI taxonomy): Eukaryota > Metazoa > Chordata > Actinopteri > Percopsiformes > Percopsidae > Percopsis > Percopsis omiscomaycus. Next base: position 8,270 of record JAODLI010001077.1, on the reverse strand, counting down.
CTCCTGCTCACACACTCACACACAGCCTCACCCGTCCAGCCGTTGCGGTTCTCCTTGCCGACGTCGGCTCCGTGCTGCAGCAGCACCCTGGCACAGTCCAGGTGGTCTAGCGTCACAGCCAGGTGCAGTGGGGTGCGTCCCCGCGGGTCCAGGGTCTCCAGGGACGTCTGGGGGAGCAGAGGGGGGATGGGGTGAGAGAGAGAACGAGAGCGAGAGAGAGAGAGAGAGAGAGAGAGGGGAGTGTAGGAAGAGAGGATTATAGACATAAGCAGAGGGATAGAGACGAGAAGGAGTGGGAGTTAGAGGAAAAAATTGAGATTGGAGAAGATAGTTAACATAGAGGGGAGGAGAGGAGAAGAAGAGAGGAGAGGAGAGGACAGGGGAGGAGAGGAGAGGAGAGCAAGGGAAAACAGGAAAAAAGAGAGGGGGGGATGACAGGGTTAATTGTGTATTATTGAGAGACTCCTCTTTTACTGAGTGGACAAGGGAAAGATAGAGAGAGAGAAAGGGACAACGGGGAGAGGTATGTGGAGAAGCTGGCAGGGGTGAAGGAGAGTGAGCCACGAGGACGGGTGTTAATTGATCTGTCACCACTCCACCAACACGTGTCTGCCTCCGCGCTGCCACTTATTTGGCCCGGATGGATCAGCCATACAAGCACAAGTACAATTGTATCTCTGCCTCAAAAGAGGGCTGCCGCAGGGAGCTTTTCAGAAGTGCTCTATTTCTGCTCTATTTCTGTTGTTTTCCAGCCCATGTTACTTGAGGAGCCCTAAGGAGCCTTAACGAGTCCCGGGAAAATCTTGGCTTTGGGGGTTTTTGTGGGCTTTTCACATTATGGACTGGCTGGTTTGGTGTGGTTGGGGTAGAGGGAGGCAAGATAGCACTGAATTATAGACTATATGAACATGCTTATAGACTCTATGAACATGCAACAAAGTTACAAATTAGGGCTGGGTATATTGGCAAGGACCTCACGATACGATACGTAATTCGATACATGGATGAGATATTATGTTTCATGGTACATTGCGATACACTACATATTGCGATACATTGCAATACTCTACATGAAAATTTTGCTTTGTACCACCTGGGTAGTCTAATATGTATATTAGACATTGCAGTTGCAGTCGCTTTGATCCGTCTATGATTCCACCACACTAAGGACAATTACTATTTGGTGTATTCCTGTACTAGGATGTGGAATCAGAGCGATGTGTAATTGTTTGCCAAACCTACAGCATTTTGGATGCTAATCTTTTGCAGGATTGGAAAAGAGGCTTGCGACTAGCAATTCAGATATATTTTGTCACTCTCATTGGTGAGACGAAAAACCCCTATGGGGATGTTTATTCAGACTGGACAATATGCGTAGCTATCAAATTGTATGGGATACGGTGCTGAGACGCTAAATGGCACAGCGATTGTTCATCTTGTGACACACATCTTGTGACACACAACCTGGTCACACAACCTGGTCTTACATGATACCTGACACGCTAAAAGATGAGCATATTGAAAAAAGATAGTGGTTCTAATTGGGAAAGCATTTAACACTATGCAGTGCCAATTATGACGATTTACCAGCAGTCCCAGTCAGATGTGTAATTTTATAGAATTTTCAATTCACATTACATACAATTGTGTTTTACAATTCTATATGTTTAGACAGCTGCTTTTGTTAAGGACACACACCCATTTGGTATGTGTGTGAAAGGGAGTTGGTATAGTATGTTAATTGCAACGGGGGTTCAGGCTCTCTGGGATCCCCCTCACCCTCTCACCCTATCTGTTTAGACAACTTATCTACCTCTTTCTCTTTTTTTTATGAAGGTGTCACAGGAAAATGTAAGACTGTTGGTGTTTTATCTGTTAGGGTTCAAACCCCACCCTCTAACCTTTGACCTAATCATGCGTATAAAAGGTTTTCTCCCACCTTCCATGGTGGGGCATTTTTTCACAGACAGACAGCAAGAGAACTCTGTGTGTGAGCTGTCTCCATTTAATTGCAATTAAATACATTTTACAAAGACCATATTTCCTCTGTTCCATATTACAAAATTTTCCATAACATGTGAAAACTCATTAACTGTAAATTAGGGCTTAATCAGGAACACACACGCTCAGAAAATCTTCCCTACCTTTCCATAAGTTTCCATAACTCACCCAGCAGACAAGTGTTGGTTACATGGAGATCTATTCATGATTTTCATTATCGCATGATGGAATATGTATTCAGAAACACATCAATCACATGGCATCAAATAGACTTTTCTTTGCTTCTGCAGAAGCATGGATAAGATAGTTGCCACCACACATCAGCCGGATGGGGGTTCTGCAATAGTAGAAATGACTTCATGGAAATAGAAGCCAGATCAATTAAAGTTTACGTTAATCATTAATTTCTCTGCATACTGTATGATCAACATTATAATCTGTAGTTCTCAATAGATGTTAAGAGTCCTGTAGTCAATCAGTCACTAGGTTGTGACAATATTTGGTTATGACATCCCCAGTGATAACTGTCCAACATGTCAACCTCTCTATCCATACCTCTCTGCCTATGTGTGCTTATTTAAAAAAAGCAACCTCTACCACCCTGATCTCAGATCAGGCCTTTGTGGACTGCTGACAGCTTTAGATGTACTGCTTGATTCAAACTGAATGGCTTGCATAGCCAACTAGTAACACAACAGTTACATCTTGGCAAATACGTCTGCTGTATTTGCAATGGAAATCAGGCAAACCTCGGGATACAATAAGGGTGCACATTACAGTCACACAGCATAGATGTGCACAGAAAGAGAGAGAAATAGGGAACGAGGATAAAGAGAGAAAAAGAGAGGTATTTGTAAGGTAAAAGAAGAGGATGGGGAAAGATTTAGGCTGAGGAGGAGAAGAGGAAGAGGTAAGTGCTAGAAAGCACAGTGGGTGTTGTAGAAGCTCAACAACAACAGGAGGGACTCTCCCAGGAGCTGTGGAAGTGTGTGTGTGTGTGTGTGTGGGGGGGGGGGGGACGAGAGATAGAGTGTTGTAGCAACAGAGAAAGAGATTGTGTGTGTGCTGTACGACCAAGTAAAGCATGGTGACACACAGCAATACGCTGCCTCTCATGGCCTGGATGTGGAAACAAAATATATTTTAAAAAATAGTATCCAATGGCATTTGTGTTTGTTTTCAGTTAAGTTAACATGCAGTGCAATGACTTTTTTTTTTTTTTTGACCCCTGAGGTAGATTTAAAGCACTAATGGAGGTACAATCTTTTTAAAATTTTAAAAACTAATGTTCTAGGCAGGATGTTTCAAATAGTGTCCCCAAAGACATCTTGACTATACATTCCTATGAAGTTACCACAGTTGATACCCATAAAAGCTATGGGAAGCTACTATACACCAGTATAATTTACTAATCATACAATACAGAGTACTGTTCTTTACTAAATTCCATAGGCTAAATGTCTTTCTCAGTGGCAAATTGATAATGGAAAGGTGTTATGGTTTGGGTAGAGAAGCTTAGCCAGCAAACTGTCCCCTCACTAGCTACTGTATTATTTCTACTCAGAGGTAATCAAGATGTAAACACTTTGCAGTTACCTTGCAGGATTTGGTCAACGGAGCAAAAAATATAATGTGACTGCCTGTTATTTGATTTTCAGGTACCAGCTAGTCTCGGGCAGAAACAGTATCCTTTGTGATTTGCCATGGTTTACTTGGTCCAATTTGCATGCATCAAAAACAGCAGGGAAACAAAAAAAAGCTGGGGACAGTTCAAGTCTGCAACATCAGAGGAATATTGAGAGGAAACAGCCGAATGGTCCCTTTCTGACTGGAATTTATTGGACTCATAACATAATGGTGTGCTATATATAGACCATTACAGTCATATCAGTGTGCAAAACTCACTTATTGGTGGACACAAACCTACATACACACACTCTTAGAACACAACCTCCACCACATCGATACCCTCTGACCTGAAGACACAGTGGCACAGTTATTCATTCACATGTGGACAATGTACTGGTGAAAAACAAACAAGACTGCACACAAATAGACTCTCTCACAGACACACACACACACACACACACACACAGTGTAATATAATCATGACCCCAAAGTACACAGAGCACGCCTCCACCATGAACAACACTGGATATCTCCAGAGGAAATGGATGTTAACAACTAATGGGCCTCTCTCCTTCTCTCTTTTACACAAACATATGTGTACGCACACCTAGGTCAGTCCCACGGGCCCAGTTCGTGTTTGGTTTACTGGCTACAACAAGGGACATGATGTCATCCAGACTGGTTCTACAGTAGGTAGAAACAAACAAGGGCGGTGGGGTGGGGCCCGTGTCCAGTGAGTGGTCCGCCACGCAGCCAAAAAAAACAATTAGGGTTGGAGTATTACTGGGTAAACATCTCAGGAAGCATCGGTACAATGCAACCATCTTATTTGTATTTAATTTAATTTAAAAAAAAATACACTGTTCAATCCATTACATTTCCAGGAAAAAGAGATAGATTGGGTTACACTATGAATACTGTAAGATGTGATTAAGCTGTGATGTGTTGTTTATCTGAACAATTAGGCTGGATATGTGGTTACTAAAAGACAGTAGACAGATTCAAGGAGGAAGATAAGCGAGAGTAGGATTACAGTAAAAGCAAATGAGCTTTAAACAGGAAACAATGTGTATATATTGTGTAATAAAAGTAAGCCCTACAACACACATACTGTAGGACGAGTGAACAGTCTGTGAGTCATTGGTCCATACTTTTTCCATTAAACGCTGAATGGAAAAACTCAGTTGTCACGTCATGTAAACACACTGTCCCTATATGCCTCCCTTCTTCTTTCCTACATCATTATTTATAATCATAAATAATAGTCATTCCCCTTTTGCCCTCTCTGAAAGTTTCTTCTTCTTCCACTTCCCTTATAGAGCAAAAGTTCTCAAAGAGGGGATCTGGGAGTTTGCTCTGGAATGTTTCACATCATCACAAGTTGATTTAAGACTTTTCTAATAATTAATAATATAATGATAATAACCAACTAACACATAGTAAAAAGTGCACACCTCCCACTGATGTGTCTGTTTCTGTTTTCAATGCTATTTTCATGTCGCATGCAATGAAAAGAGGTTTTTGAGTTTCACACTGCCTCTACACTCTCAGCCATCCTTCCTCCATGTTCTCCTCCCGACCTCCATCCTGGCATTCATCCACTCATCCGTGCTCTGTCCTCTCTCGCTGGGCTCAGTGGAGGTTGCATTATTGATGGGCACCTCTCTCTGTGGCATCTGCTCCCTCTGTGTGTCTCTCTCTCTCTCTCTCTCTCTCTCTCTCTCTCTCTCTCGCATTTCTTCTCTTCCACCTCCCTCAGTCTTTCCCTCCATCTCTCTTTTCCTGCTGCCCTCTCTATCTCTTCCTCCCTCTCCGTTCCCTCTCCTTTTCTCCGCGTGTGCATGGACTGATGCAGCTTGGCAGGTACTTAGGCTAACATCAATCTTTCATACATACTCTCTCTCTCTATCTCTCTCACACACACACACCACTGCAACCTACACACACATACAAAGTTGCTTTTTTCCCCTCTCCAAAATGTTTGTGTACAGAGCGCAGGGCAGAAGGTGGTTGGGAGGGTTGATAAAAATAACTTTTCCCCTCATCTTGACCTGTGGGACTCTCCGTCGTGAGGAGGCTTGACATGTCTGCCTGCCATGAGACCCTGATCTGTCTTATTATGACAACAGGCCTCACACTGCCTCCATGAAGCTCCATGGAGCATCGCGACACAGCGCCTCCAGGTTAATACTGAGTGGACATACACAGAATCATATACCCTAGTGATAGAGAGACAGATTTACATACATAGATTTGTGTTCCTGTGTGTGTTTGAACACACACACAGATGGAGAGACTACAGCCTTGTCTAAAGGAAACATTCCAGTCCATACACTATAAATGAACATAATCACATAATGAGCCGTACTGGAGAGAAACACACAAGCTGTCACTGTCTCTCAGTGCATGTATTTGTGTGTGCGTTACATTTAAATTAAAAGATAAACAACAGTCTCCAGTGAGCTGATGGTAGTCATGGCAAGCCCATGACAGGTTAGTGGTTAGGGGGGTTCCCAGGCGATAGGGCCTGCTCTACCTGCAAAATAAAAGTGGCCTACATGTCCTAACTGCAAGGGTACATGAGAGGGTTAACAGAAAATTCAGCTTAAATATGAACCTAATGGAAGCGTTCCTACAGCCAATCCTAGCTTCAAAACATATTTTTAGAAACCAGTGGGTGATGTCATACACCATGTTTATCTTTTATGTATTATGGCTCCCAGAAGATGGTAGCCCAGACTGAGGGTGGATGAACCTGCGACGGAGAATTTATGGTTCTGAGCCCTGCACTCAGCGCCCCAGACTGTATACTGCTCATCAGCACCTCGTCTAGGGAATCTTAATCACAGTGGCCCCTCTTTGTGCATGCGTGTGTGTGTGACAGAGTGGGAGAGGGACAGGGACAGAAATCCCGAGGGAGAAAGAGACACAGGGAGGGTTTTAATGTATAACCTGACCAATTGACCAAAGGATGCAAAGTACAGAAGATGTTACTTTAAGCCATGAGGCACACCCACAACACCGACAGCCCGACCAAACCTTAGATAAGTAAGAATAGACCCAAGAAGAGAAAAAGAACAACAATAGAGATATATAGACAGGGGTCGTGTAAAACAGAGAGCAAACAAGAAGAGGAGAGAGTAAGAAACAGAACCGAGATGTTCACTTCATTTCCTGTCTCTTGTTTGGAAGCAGATCACTGCTTATCCGCAGAGCCCTGTTCTTTGTCAATCCCACTGTGCCTTAATGCTGGCGTGCCGTTGCGTTAGTCCAGATTGTTATTTCCTCCTCTTTCTCTCCCTTTCTCCCTTTGTACTCTCCATTAACCCCCCCTCCATTCATAAACCCTACACCCCTTTGCATGGCTTACTGGCGAGAACTGAGCAACAGATCTGATTCTCGCATTTTTTTTTTTGTGTATTTTTTTTCTTGTTCTCTTTCTCTCTCTCATATAAACTCATCCAGGGTAACTTTTTTTATACACAATATATTAAAATATTGAATGAACTCTGATACCTGAATATATTGAACATATGGAACGTAATCCTGAACAAAGCCTGTTAAGCATACACGTTCCATCTTCAGTTACGTTAGCCTATCTGCTAAATTACTCCGTTAATTATCGTTAAAACGTTAATTGCACAGTGAACCAGTGATATGTTATACTATTTTGGCTGACATCAAATAGCTTAACGTTACAAATAACATGTGCGTGTAGTCCCACTGATTTAACAATGCAACTAAGAAACGGCTTTCTGATGTTCTTATGGTGACATGGAAATTTTGCCAACTCTAAAGAGTTAGTATAACAGCATCAAAGCATGGACTGGACCACGAAAATCTACAAATCACGGTTGAATATATATCTGATTTTTTCAATCAATAACAAACTTTTTGTATCTATTTAACATTTCTGCTATATATATAAATAATCAATGTACCATTGATTACCAACAACTTTTGTTACCTATACATCAGATTTTATTGTATAAATATTAGACTTTGTTGTATATATACCAGTTCATTCTATTTACATCAGAGTTCATTCAGAGTTCATTCAATAATTCATGTTGGCTTGCCATAATATATACTGTATATATATATATATATATATATATACTGTATCACTCCCTTTCTTCTGAACTGTCTTTCTTTGGCTGCGTGTTTATTGCTGCCATCCCAATTATTTCTTCCCAGTTTGCTGTGTTATATTATCTCTCTTTGCTCCCTTACTCTGTTGGACGCTGTTGGAACTATTGATCATGAAAATGCTCAGATGCACTGGATACACATATGAGTACACTCATACTCTCTCTGTAGGAAGGAGGCCCTTGCTGCCCATGATGCCGTGTTCATTCACTACACTATTTTAACTGCTAGAAGAGAACAGCAGCGCAAAACACTGAGATAGAGCGAGCCTCTTTATGTTTGCTAAGGACTGTTAAGGCCTTGAAGGGCTCAGAGAATTATGGAAATTAGTATAGTATTGCACTGAATTACACTGAGGGTCAATAACATTATATTATATTACATTATGTTATTATATAAATATATATACTGTATATATACTGTATATATATATATACTGTATATATACTGTATATATATATATACTGTATGTATATATATATATATATATA
>JAODLI010001076.1:0-11537 GCA_027575585.1 Percopsis omiscomaycus | reverse complement strand
AAGGGAGGGGTAGGCCGTGAGTGACTGGCAGTTTGCAATTCGCAACCTTCACGACTAGATGTCACTAGAAATTACACGCTGGACCTTTAATTATTTATTTATTGACATCAACACAAATGCCTTTTTAAACCGACATAGTAATTCTAATACATACCACAAGAGGGCAGCATCTATCTTCTGTTCCTGTTAAGCGTTCCTTCCATTCACTGCGCTGCCACATGTGTTGAACTGTGACTAAGTTACTGTGAATACCTGACTCCAGGCTGAAGTCATGAATAGATATTGGCCAAGGAGAAGGATAAATAAATTCCATTGGACATTAGCCACCTCAAAAACAGTTTATCTCCCCTCACCCCTAAAAAGTCAATCATCAGATCATATATATATAAGCCCCCTTCTCATTTCAACCCGTCTTTTCCAACATTCCAATATCCAATATCCAATGTCTTTTTCTATACAATTTATAAACAGCATTACCATGAAGTGTTTTTTCAGTCTGTAATAACCATGAACTGTTTTTCAATCCAATAACAAAAGAGTTTCTCCTCCTATTTTCTGCAGCCGGTCTGGAGTCTCTGAAGAGCTTGCAGAGCCTGTCGGTGGACCACAACCAGTTGATCAGCACCAAGGGGCTGGCCCAGACGTGCACTCTGCTCCACCTGGACTGCTCGCACAACCACCTGACCCAGCTGGAGGGTCTGGAGAACTGTGTCCTGCTTGGCACCTTGGACGCGAGGGCCAACAACATCACAGAGGCACACAATTATAATTACAATTACACTGTTTTATCCAAAGACTTACAGTGAGTACAGGTATTACAAGGAGCAGGTTAGGGGTTAGACATCTTGCTCAGGGCTCGAACCCATGACCTTCTGGCTTGGTCCCGGTTTCGTGCAAAGCCAGATGTGGCGCTCGCACGCCTTCTGTTTTGCCGGAAAAGGAGATATTTGCTGTTTGTCTGACTTATATCTTGGCCTTTAGTGATGCTAAACTGCCTTCTACCACATATTTTGGGGCCCTCAGAGGGCCTCTGCTTGTGACTGACAGTCATTACTGTGAACACAGCAGGCCTAGAAAAACCTCCGCTGATGGATGACGGCAGTTAGTTACCACGGGACCCGTTGTCATTAAGGCCTGTGGTTGTAGTAAGTAAAGTGAGTGAGTAAATGCACTGTATTTATAAAGCCCATTTAAAAGCGACTTGTGACGACAAAAACGCTGTTACAGATAAAGCAAAAAGGTAACAAAATAATAAATAAGAAACAAATAAAATAAAATAGTGTCAAAGAGGACAAATAACATTGCAAACAGCACAGACAAATTATGCTCACGGGTGAGGGGGTTCCCACCGATGCCGTATTTAAGCCTGGCCTGTTTGTCCTCCCCCAGCCCCCCGGTCTGAGCAATCACGTGCTGCTCAGAGATCTGCGTCTGGATCACAACAGCCTGTCGTCCCTGCAGAGCCTCAGTACCTGCTGGCTGCCCCTCTTGCAGGTGCTCTCTGCGTCCCACAACAGGTACTGTGTTGGGTTGCGTACGTTCTCTGTCTTCTCTATACAGCCCTTTTTAAGGGAAACATTTTTATTTAAAAAAAGTTAAATGTCTGTATTTACGTATTTTGAGAGACCACATTGTGACGTAAAACACACTACACACTTTTCTTTCCTTCTAAAAGTATTTCATGAAAATGAGTCTCCTTGTGTCTTTCTTTTGTCAGTATTAATGAGCTGCCCCCCATGTCTGACTTTGTGTCCCTGCTAAGCCTGGATGTCGGACACAACTGTCTCTCAGGTAAGAGTTTACATGAAATAGGTCCACATGGATAGGACCAATCATGAGAGCGAACACTTTCTGTAGTTTCAGCATTTCTTTCAGTTGTATGTAAGGAAATGTATAGAAATAAATGACAATAAAATTAATCTAATCTGACTATTATAATCGAATCTAATAAAATACAATATAATATAATATAATATAATATAATATAATATAATATAATATAATATAATATAATCCACATATTATCTTTCGAAATGTGAATGTACTGTATTCAGTCTGGTCAACTTGTCAACTTGGTCAACTGGTAAACTTGGTCATGCTTCTATAGTCAGTGTGTTGACTCCTCTTGTCTACCACTGACCTCTGTTTTGCTAATCACAGTTAGCGTAGCCGTTGTCCATCCTTGGCGTGTTCTGTCCGTGTTCACCCCGCTTTTTTCTCCGCCCACTAACTCACAGATTTATTTAGCTTTAACCTGTTTCTCACAAAGGTAATATGATAGCCCTAAATTATAAACAACATATTAGCTCAACGTGTGTTTCTGTTCTGTACTGTGTTTCCATTTATGTTATTTACTGCCAACTTCATCTGGACTGTCTCCCAGCGATCACGGCATACGACTCTGCTAATGTAATATTCTTAGGGGGTTGCCAGGCGTCTGTGCCCCCCCCCCCCCCAGTTTCATTCTATCTAATTTACGGTAGCCCGGGCGACGAGATTAGCCGGTGGTGAGAGTGAGCTATGGGCTGGAAAGCAAATGGCGACCGATGGGAAGTGAGACTCTTCTGCTTTGTGTCCCAGAGGTGAAGAACGCCTGTGAGAGCCTGGAGGGCTGTACTGCCCTGCGAGAGATCCACCTTCCAGGGAATCCCTTGGAGACCGAGAGTGGCTGGAGGTGAGGCTGACACGCTAATGTCCTGGGTGGGACGGGTGAGACATTAGAGGGACCCTGTGTGTGAGTTTCAGCATGTTTTATGACAGCTCACGCTATATTTAGGGTCATTGTTCAAGCAAAAGGAGATAGCGTTAAATCAAGTCATATTTATATTAATTTGTATAGCTTTAATCACTCTTACGAGTCTCAAGGGGCTCCAAAAGGCTACAGTAATTTATTAAACACGGTAAATTAAATGACACCCCTTAAGCCTTAGGCCCTCAAATCAGTCGGGGGAAGAAAAAAAATACCATGAAAACTGTTTTAGGAACAAATGGATGAACCCCTCTAAAGGACACTCGAAAAGAGGGATCCCCACTTTTAGACCAGTCAGGTACGATGGGTGTGGAGTGAGACACCAATAGCACGCCATCATTTGGTGTTTCTGGTGACCTGCGAGTGAATGGCCATTTGTCTCTCTTGTGTGTAGCCGATGTGTGGCTAGTTTTGTTGGCTGAGGCGGTCATGTGACATTCCAGCAGATCATGGGCCTTCCTGTCCACTTCCTTGGATTAGTACCATGATCTGAGCCCCGCTATTGGATTACCCCACAATGTGCCACTGACATCCGTGCGCACACACACACGCTGCGCTAAGTAGCCCTCGTTCTAAAAATATTGATTCAAACGAAGAATCGATTATCTTTTTATTGTGCCACTTTGAAATCACTTAAAGTGCCCCAACGTTTCCCTGTAAGTCATTGTACTGAGCTGATATCGAGTATGCACTAACCACTTATTTTCTGCAAACTTTTTCTGACCACTAATGTGACTAATTCTTCTTCTAGGTCATTTCCATTTGTAACTGCAACAAATATATTTGCTAATGCTTTATTTAACCAACAGGTTCATACCATACAGTTTGTGTGACCTTAGCTTTGGATATTTTCCCGCCTAATCCCTAACTGAAATACAATCTAAATATTTAATTGAACTTTACCTAACCTCCATTGCCAACAGTGAAATTAACCCCCTGTACTTCAGCCGTTCGTGCCCTGGCCCTTTCATCCCGGGCCAGGGATAACACCGGCTAAATTAAAGCACCAAAAGGCTAACGCTAAGAATTACACTCGCTGCGAGCAGCCCCTGATCCCGGCGAGGGGAGGGCTGATTAATCAGGCCTATGTGTTTTGGAGGAAGTCTTCACTAAATGAAATACGGTCCCAGAGTTCTCGCGGACTGGGGACGGAGAGCTGCAGCTGGGAGAGCACGGGCCAACAACAGCTTTTCTCACTAGCGGAGACGGGGGTTGCACTGACATTTATTTTAATTTAGGAGAGGTTCAGATGAAAGGGTAACTGTAGGCATGTAGATAGGGCTGTTTGGAAAGACAGCATTTTCACCGCGCCCCATAAGAGTTGTTTTCTTTTTCCTCTCAGTACGAGGCTCGTAGGGTTTAACTTAAAAGAGCATTTTTGCAAAATAACGAGTTTTAGCCCTTAATATTTCACATTTTGACCGCTTTGACAAATATTCAATTTAATAATATTGTTACAAAAAGCAATGAATTATGTTGGGAAGAAAACATGCCAACTGCTTCTACATAAATGCTCCACAAGAGGCCCTGAATCATGATGAACTCACTCAAAAATCTTCCAAATTCCTTAATAAGGATTATCCATTTTTAAAGGGATACTGACCTTTTGTTAAATCCTTGACCTCTGTAGCTTCCTTAGGTCAATATAAGTCCACACTTTGGCCGACCAGATCATGATCATCATTTTCAGCTGCCAATGACTTCCATTGTTTCTTAAAAAGAACACAGAATTAATTTGTTATAGTGTCTAATTTAAAACATATTGAAGTTTTGGATTAAAACATGAAATATACCATAACAATAACAATAACAATAAACTAGGGTAACTTCAGAATATGACTAGCGATAGACCAATCCGACTTTTTCAGTCCCGATGCCGGCACAGGTACCTGGGCTTTAGATATCGGCCGATACAGAGTACTGATCCGATACTAGTGTTAAATTAATAAGCTGTATTCCTCACTGTGAAGAAGAGAATGGAAATCATTCTTTTATGCGTAAGGCAACATCAGACTTGACTTAAACATTGCTTTCCTAACTTATAACAAATAAATATATATATATATATATATAAATACATATATGGATTATACTGTATATAAATACATACAGTATATAGATAAACCGGCGCACTTGTAATCCAGGTATTGGAGAATAGCTATAATAGTTGTAATATATATGGTATATATATGTATATGTATAAATATATATAAACATTTAGTTTGAGACATAAATATTAAAACAATAAGCTTACTTAAATAATATAAATACAACTAGGAAGATTTGATCATTTGATTTAGTGGTAAAAGTTATATTAAATAAATAATTAAAAAGGAGTGATTAGCACTATCTAGGGGTTTTATTCATTCAGTGATTGAAAGGTTTTATGGTCATTTTTAGAGAACGTGGAGAGTGGAACATTTGACACTGATATTGAAGAGAATATTCTGTATTTTCCTTGGATTTGCTGTTTTTCGGATAAATTTTTTGTTTTGAGACATAGTTGCCGTCGATGTAATAGTGATTTTTGTTGGACGGACTTTTTTGTTCACGGAGAGTAGACTGTTATTTTTTATTCAAGGAGGACCACGCCAAAATATTTAGTTTTGCTACTTTGTTTGGACATATTTTTTTCTTAACCTTCCGGAACTTTGTTGGCGAACTCTTGGTTTCTTTTGAATCTTTTTGATATTTTCTTTGCTAATGGACTCGATACAAATGAAGTTAACCGTCGTAAAAACAAGTTGATGACTTACAGTAAGTAAAATTACAAGTATTAAGGAGCAGGTATGGCTTAGACATGCTGCTTGAGGATATTTACAGGTAGGGTAGGCATGACGTTTTGGGTGGGAGTCAACCCCCCTAACCACTAACCTATCCTGCCCACCTGTACTACCAGTAGAGCCAGAGGTTGGCTTTGTAGACACATCAAAATTATGTTCATGAGAAACAATGGAATCCATGGGCGGATGAATACAGCTGTGAGTTGCAGGTCTCGCTCCTACTGGGGATGAGGTTCATGTTGAATGTCTGTGGGAGGACTTAATATTTTAACAAAAGAACAGTATCGCTTTAACATCAACAGTTCCTATCACGGCTCACTACTGTAGATTGTGTGTATCAACAGTATCTGAACTAAATTACATTTCCCACCTCAATGAGCTCATGCAATGATCAAAAGGTTTGTTTGGTTTTTGGGGCTTCATTTGAACAGAACCAGCTATTGGCTAGTCGACATGCCTGTAGGACTGGAATCCAATCCTGAGCTGTATTGGAGAAACTTGGCCACATAAAAAAAAAAAAACCAAGGCCTCCACAGGAAAGTCTTTGTATTGTGCAGGCGGTAATATGGTTGGGACATTTCTTTGGATGGTAACAACATTTATTCAGTACATGTACAGAAACATCCATGGCCCATTCTGAGTGGATTTATTTGGATTATGTTGATAGACATTGGTGCATCTTTATATCAACTCTTACAGTTCAAAGCAGCACAGAATAATTAAAGTTTTGAAACAACAATTTTATTTTAATAACAACGTAACGCATCTACAGTATAATATCACTATCAGACTAAATCTGTAAGGAATCAATGTTTTCACAATTAATTTATGGTTTTACACATTATATAATGAATAAATAACAAGAAATGGTTTGATTTACACAGAAAAACAACACACATGCATTTTGAAGGTGCATGAAATTTTGGAAATAACCAGATTGCTCCAGCCAAATTCTTCTCTGCTAATCCTTTAACTGTTTTCCTCCTAATTCATCTTTAGTACATGCTCCAAGAATCATCATTAGTCGTTTGGATCGCCAAAGGACTTTGTAGCCTGAAGATGTGTATTTCTTCTCCCGCTGTCCCACAGCGATTCCATTTCCCATTTTCCCATTGAACATAGATCGCGCTTGGCTGGTGCTCTGTTTTGTGAGTTGTTCTCCCTGGCAGATAGTTGGGATTCCTCAGCTTGCACATCCTTAGCCCAAGGCTGCAGTTACCTCTCCACCAGACCCACACGAACAGCAGAGCACCCCCTCCCACCACCTAACGTAGTCCTTTGGCTTACACTACACTCTGTACATACATGACATTTCTCATGTCACGCTGGTTCAATATATTTTCTTAACTTAACCTTCTTGTGAATAAGGTTACCAGGGATAGACACAACTATTTTAGGTATTAGAAATAACGTCTCAAAAGTAATACCTTCTCAAAAGTTGAAAGAAAATGGCAACAAAATGTTTTGACTAGAAAGGCCAATTTATGCCAATTTATCCAATGTAGCTTTAAATAAATGTTATCTAGCCTGCTGGCTATGTTTGCATCAAGAAACAAGCATGGCCATGGCCTGGTAAAAAGGACAGAAACATGAAGTGTGTTTAATGTTTATGCTTCGTTTAACGTTGCTAAACCTCAAGAAATTAAGCATTGCCCAGTTCAACACGAACGGTAATATAACGACAGTATTAAGAACAAATGGGGTGCTTGTCCCATGCATTTTCGCTGTAATTAAGGGCTTGCTACTTTAAAATGGCGACCAATGGGTCTCAGGTGCTAGCCATCTGGCCGCTAGGAGTTAGCTTTCTTCATGGTAGGAATGCGGCCCTCCCCCCCTGCATTGCTCATTCAGTTTCTCTGCCAGAGCCTTTATGCAGGTCAGCAACCATCATAATGTTAATGAAAAGTTGAAGCCACTGTCACACATAGCCAAAATAGTTTTACTTTCTCTGGTAGTCCTGAACCAAGGCCCAAGGGCAGAGGTATCATGTTGGGTGCATTCAACCTAACAAGCACAACAGAACTGATCGATGCTATCATTCACTGCCTTCTAGAACTCGTTCTCGTTCAGTTCAGCTCTATTTCAGTTGAAACATAAAATTTGCGCTGAAAGAAATTGCTCAATTTCTTACCCAGAGAGAATTGCTTGCCCCTGGAAGCGAAAGTATAATAAATATTGCTACAGTATACTTAATTCTAAGAATTGGAGAAATCACAGAAATGTTGATCATATTCTGCTTAAAATTGCTGTTTTGTTTGAAACAGTGCAGTATTACTGTGAACATGCAAACATAAGTGCATACATTTGATTTACTTTGAGCAACAATAGCTCAAATGAAGGGGTAATATAAAGCAGCCATGTTTAATTCTGATACAACAACCAGTGGATGACAGTGTTTACATTTGGCTGCAGAACAGAGAACAGAGTGGTTCCACTTATGTTACAAATTAATACATGCACTTCACTGACTACCGATTCCTGAAATGATGCTGATTTTCTTGTTGTTGTTGTTGTTCTTCAGTATTAAACTCGTGTTTGTCTAAGAATAAGATTGTATAACATCTTCTATATATTTAATATTATTTTCTATATATTATTTCCATGGCCTCCATAGAGCCACCCTACAAAAGGCAGTGCCTGGCCTGAGGGCCATCAACAGCCAGGAGACAAACACCTCTCCATCTCCCCCTGCTGATCGAGGCTGCGCCCTGCCTGCAGGAAGCTTTGTGGCTTTCTGTTACACACAGCTTCGGCAGACCGAGGATTTACAGCAACAGCACAGCAAGAGGCTCAGGTAAGGGGCAGCGCATTGCTATTGTATAGGTCAAGGGTCTAAATGAGGTAAATCCCTAAAGCAGTGATCAAAGGGAGTGAAATAATCAAAATGTCATTAATCACAGGTTCCTACTTGACCTCCTTTAACAGCTCTCTCCCTTATCGTTCCCCTGACATCCCAAGCAGGCCCCCGCATACACTGTAAAAAAAATGTCGTCGACTATGACAGTTTAAAGGTGCACTCCTCGATTTGTGTCTGCCCCTGCGGTCGAAACCAGCAGTATACATAAACAGTGTTTTGGTTTGAAACGTTCCCGCACCACTGCGCGGTGTGCGTCTCCATGGCACCATGACACTCTCGTGGGCTCACACCGTCCTCCCGCTACAGCCGCCCCCTCTTTTGTGGACAGTTGTATTTCAAACATCAACAGTGAGCTGCCGCAGATTTTGGGATCTGGAGGCGCTATTGTGCAGTGTACCTTTTAAGTGTACTTTTTTTTTTTTTTTTTACAATGCAGGTGGTCACCAGGCTATGTTAGGGAGGAAAGATGCTGTGTACTGGTAAATAATGCTAATTAAAGAATTGTATTGGGATATGGAGGCTATAGTAAGAAGGAAAGTGACGTTGGATCACAGATATCAAGATATCAAATATACAGTGTTGTAGTTTATTTGACAAATAACGCACAAAAAAAGATATAATTTTTCAATTAGGATTCAAACAAAATCATTAACGATTGAACTTACAAATGAGGCCCACTAATAAACTATAGATAATAAATTACAGTAAGGCTAATTTGCTTGATACTACATTACATTTTCACCTTGTGCCAAAGGCAGAAGGCAGAATTAAACCCCCTCAGGAATGTCAGCTATCTTTGTGTTATGTCTGAATCACACTGGGCCTGAAGACAACGCCCAGCTACGCTCACAACACCTTCAATGTCATGCCCCCCCCCCCGTGCGCGGACCACCGGCACTTAAAGTGGTGGTCAGCTTCCCGCTTGTCTCTGTGACCCCGTCAAATTACACAGCGCAGAAGAAGAAAGGGCCTGGTACAGGTCACGCTAAGGACTCCTATGGCTTGGGGGGTGCGGTGGTGTTGGGTGGGTGTGTGATGGGGGGGGCACGGGGCTCCCGTATCTTTCACTCCGTGCCGTGTGGGCTATTCTACGGGCCTTTGCCAGTGGCTGGTGCAGCCGGTTAACCCCTCGCCTAAGCTGATGTCAGGCAGATTCACACGTGAGGTGTGTATGTGTGTGTGTGTGTGAGGCAGTCTGCTGGTGTGTTCCACTGATTGTTCAATCAAAAGCAGACAACACTTTGATTGTGTTTTTGAGACTGCAATACAGAAGCTGTCATGAGCATCATGAGGTCCCTCTTTGAAGTGTGTCAATGTGCGTCATTCATTACAGTACTGTATGTGTGTGTATGTTACGGCGTGTCCATAAGTGTGTGCATAGGCCTACACACACTGTGTGTGTGTATGGGGCTAACAGCATATAGCGTGAGCTTTCATAACCTGATCACGCTCACACATAGAGGTATGTTAGCATGATGGAGCCAGTCAAGAACCATTTACAAATACAATTAGGTCATTTAGCAGAAGCTTTTATCCAAAGCGACTTACAATTACATGCTGCTATTACATTTAGGGTTAGGCAACTTGCCCAAGGATGCTTACAGGTAGGCCAACTCTGAGGCTTGAACCCTCGACCTTCCGGCTGGGAGACCAACACCTAGACCACTAGACACTGCTCGGGCAGTTTTTCAGAACTTGGATGATGTGACCATATGAGAAGCAGCAATCTCCATCCTGCTTCCAACTGCAGGATCTACAGCAGGGTTTCTCAAATGGTGGGCTGGGCAAGATGCTTTTTGTGGGGATCCAGATTCAACGATAATAGTTTCAATTACAATATTTCTAATCTTTTATTGTTTTTTTTTCTAAAGGTCATAAGAAAAATATAATGCATACATTTTTCAGTGCTCTTTAGGGTGGTTTATATGCCTACTGTCTATTATTATGATGTTATGTAATGCAATTAAAAGAGGTTGTTCATTTCCTGCCAGCCCCCCTTGTGTGTGGGGTTGTAGGTCAAAACGTGACCTGGAATCCTATTGGTTCCTGTGCCCTTCTGTAATTTTGTAAAGGTAAAGAAAGAGCAGGTAGGTAACAAAATAAACTGAATAACGGAACAAAATAAAAATGATACCCTTGTGGTCTCTACAGGCATTCTCGTAAAGGAAAGAAGCAACCTTGATACCTTTTATATTTTATTTTCTATTATATTTCTCCTCGCCCTGTGCCATGTGAGGAGAATCACATTTGACAGCTGCTTGTTCCTTTGATGAATTTCGACACAGCACCACCTGTGCTAAGTGCAGTACATTACAGGTGGTGAGACTTCATCCCTGTAAACTTTTATTCATCATTGACACATCATCTATGCACGCTGTGCCACTTACCTTGGCTATGCTACATGGCAGTGATGGTCGTTTTCTTATAATTTTACTAAGACACTATAATGGTAGTTTAAAGGTTCTGCCATATTAGAGCACTGGTTCTGAGCCGCGACCCTAGAAAGAAGTACTGAATATATACTGAATATACTGAATACACTGTCATATATTAGCTACTTTATTAATATAGGACAGTTATACAGTTACAGCACATATAGCATAAACATATACTGTGTAAGTATATAAATAAACATGAACAGTGTTAAACATGTATGTAATTGTCTATAAAACTAGATGAAAAATAATTTAACAAGACAATAAAAAGTGCTCAAAACATTTTAAGTCGTCCCGCGACCCCTTGGAAGGTCCCAGCCCACACTTATAATAATAATATAACCACTGGATGAGGGACGAGCCCTCAGAAACTTTCTCCTCTGGTCGTCTGGCTGGCGCACGCTGCGGTGACCCTGGAGTGAACCAGCAGGTTTAGAGCAGGTCAGAGGGGGCACACAGAGGGGGCACAGTGCCTCTGAGACCTCTCCCCTCCTCCCTTGCCCCCGTCCCACTGAGCCCAGATAGCGCTTCCATTGTGAGGACAAGTGTGCACTACCTAAGGCTACTGGTCCTCCAGACTAGCAGCTTACTGAAGTATCCCCAGACCCCTCGGGCTCTGAGCTTGACTGGTCAGGGGGGGGGGGGGGGCCACAGAGCATTGCTAATATACTCATTAACTTTCCATTGAGGTAGCTTTTTTGGCCCTTAATCCC
>JAODLI010001075.1:0-11537 GCA_027575585.1 Percopsis omiscomaycus | reverse complement strand
ACACACACACACACACACACACACACACACACACACACACACACACACACACACACACACACACACACACAGGCATGACGACACCTGGTCCTGCAGGAGCCAGAGTAGCATGTTGGGCTGCTCTGCAGCGGCACCGCGGAGGTCATTATGTTATTTTTCGATACGCGTCAACCGCTCACTAATTTCTACCAACGTCTGCCCGGGCCTGTTCCCTGGCACACAGGGCACGCAAGCGCATCATTCAATGTCATTCCCCTCCGCTCCTGTGTTGATGTGGATGATCTGTTACATCCTGAGCGACGCGCGGGTGATGGGGGACCTGGCTAATGACGACTGCGGGCGTGCAGGTGAAAAACAGCCTGTCTGCCAGCAACAACAAGGCCGATGTGCCCTGCTGCTAATTAGGCCGTGGCTAGCCAATTACAAATGAGGCTTGGGGCTAGCGAGCCAATTAGAGAGCTCTCCCAGGAGAAAGGGGAGCCCGCCCTCAAACCCCGGGTGGGATGAATTTTAGCGGATTCACGTCAGAACTACGGCCCCTGTGGGCCCCTGCTAGATACAGTAGATACAGACCCCCAGAGGGACAGAATAAGAGGCACACACCGACAGGGATAGAATGGAGGAGGGAGAGAGACACCTCAGACAGACAGGCAGGCAGACAGGAACAAGAGAGTAGGAGGACAAAGGAAAGGAACAAAGATGAAAGGAGAGGGAGATAAATGAGGAGCGGGAAGAGGAGGAAAAGAAAGGGAGGAGACGGGTTGTTATTCTAGAGGTTGGTAGGGCCCCAGGAGAAATTCCAATGGGGCCCTTCTGACCAACATAAATAACACATGAGCAAACGTCACAGTAGCTACAGAATAATAGTATAATACACTTTTAATACAAATAAATAAAAAGGTGTGTGTGTGTGTGTGCAGACTCACTCTTTGGGGAAGGGGATTGGCTGCAACAGACTGGCAAGAGCAGGCCTCCAATCATCATAGTCAGACCTGAGACAGACAGACAGACAGGGTTTGCCAATTTTAAATGTTTTGTAAACAGTATTTATCAACAAAATTGTTGTGGTTTTCTGCACACAAAAAAAAGAAGAAAAAAAAAAAACACAATTCAAATTAGCTGACAGATGGGGAAAGGAGACATTATTAAACATTTATAAATGTGAAACAGTCTGTTACCGGGGGACAACAACCCAAAAGGCCAAAACAGGCGTCAAAAACACGATCATACAATCTTAACTGCTAAACTGCTGCATTTAAAGTGTTCAAGAGATTTCATTTTAACATTGTAATGGCAGCTCACTTCTTACTTCAAAGGTGGAGAGGAGAGGAGGGGAGAGGAGGGGAGAGGAGAGGAGAGGAGGGAAGGGGAGAGGAGAGAGTGGATCTGTGTTAAGTGACGCACAGGATCACATTACACTCAGTTAAGTTATTCTGGCTACAAACACCCACTATCACTTTCTAGGTCAGCTCCTACGCACGCACGCACACACGCACACAAGCACACAAGCACACACACAAGCACACAAGCACACATTTCTGGAACACACTGCTACAGTATACTTTGCCAAACGTTTGCCAACGTTTCTTGTTTGTTTGTAATGCTGGAACATTCTCCAACACGCTGCTTTTATCACTTTAAACTGATTTTACAAACCATGTACAGTATGTAACCCCAGCCTTGACGAGATCACACACACGTGTAACAAATTACCAGTGGTAACAAATCAAGTCAGTTTACACTGATAACAGAAGAAGAGTCAGTTCTCTGTACCAATTAGAATTGTCATTAGTAATAGCTGCACAGAAATAGATAGACTGGACTGAAACTGGGTCTAGAAACTCACAGCATCTTCAGGATGAGAGCGAAGCAGCCCAGGACGCGGTCGGCCTGCGCGGGGAGCTGGATGGAGAGGGCGTTGAGCGCCGGGCTGACCAGAAGGCAGTCAATGAGGTTGGGCTCGCTGTCGCCCCCTGCAGGGCCGGAGGCCTTCTTCCTAGCGTTGGCCTGGTTGTTGTTGCGCTCCAGCTCCACCAAGATCTCACTGGAGTTGACGATGGAGGGCGGGGGCGAGAGTGGCAGCGAGGGCGGGGCGGGGGGGTTGGAGGTGGCTAGCGGGGGCACAGTGGGGGGGCCCGCCTCAACGGAGAGGGGGAGAAGAGTGCCCGGCGGTGGAGTAGGGGGCTCGGGGCGTAGCAGGCGGAGAGGGAGGGGGGGTTTCCGGTCACTGGCCTGCTGGCAGCCATTCCTGATCTCCTTTAAACTGGGCGAGTTATCCCGACTAGAGAGAGAGAGAGAGAGAGAGAGAGAGAGAGAGAGAGAGAGAGAAAATCAGAGGCCTAGGTGAGGTTATCCTCCCTGAGGTCACGTCAATACCACAGAGGGATGTCGAGACAAAAAGCGACATCCGTCGCTAAAACAGTGGGGAGCCGTGACGACGTCCGATGGGGGACATAGGAATAGACACAGAGAGGGGGGGTGAGCACTCCCCCGGTGGACAAAAACCTCATGGAAAATGATGAGCGTATCATTTTCCATGAGTTCCTCCGCAGGTGAGAGGAGCTCCCGGAGGCGATGGAAATGTGCATCATATCAAAACAACTGTAACATAACAACTGTAACATAACTTTTTTTTAAGAAGTGTGGTTTGTCAATATGCTATTTGATTCAGTGATCTTTACCGTTACTGTTGTATTTTACATTTTGATTATGAAAATAAACGATGCAGGAACCTACAGTACAGCATGTCTGTGCTGTTATTTTGTAGTATTGCTTATGAAGACTTATAAAGCACTTTATAAATGTGCTATAAACTTTGTATAAAAAGGCCACGTCTACCAGTGTCAAATTGTATCACATTTCACATTTTAACACTTTAATAACTGAAGATTTATTTCCTAAATATAAATATTTCTGTTTATTTTACTACATTTGGCTGTAACTCAGTGTGTCTGAGGAGAGTGTGTCCTGGGTAACATATGGTTTATCTGCTATCTGATAGCATGAAAAACGTTTATAGGATCAATGGAGGATGCAGAAGCCAGAGGCGTGTTGTGTTCCTCCGATGACCTACATGTCATCTCTTTTCTAACCTTCACAGTACGTTGGGGCAGTATGAAGCATGTGCATGTCAAGTACGAGTACAGTTTGAAGCCTCAAATATGTCCCTTAAAGCTACAATCACTTCCGAAGTCCTGTTTGTTATGGGCGGCATGTTGTCCAAGGGGACACCTGTCCTTTCTGGTGGACTGGCCACTGCGGTTTAATGTAAAGCTGTCAAAACCTGGGAATATTGCACCAAGACGACATTTTTAGAAGCAAAAATGTAATGGAAATACCTTCATGATGAATCCTTATTGTATTTTTCATTCAGAGATAACCAGCAGCGAAATCGTCAGTTATTTATACTGTATGAAATGTATATGACATTGTAGCTCTAAGATATCTTATGGGAGGTGATGTCTTACACACTCTGTAAAGAAACAGGATCCGTGAAACAAAATAGACCAAAGAGCTTTAAGGTAATCCTATAGTATCCTATTACTCTGACGGTCATAAAGTATGTGGTGAGAATAATGTACTGTATACTGTATCGTCTGTATCGACGATCTGTATTGTATCATACAGCCTGCCATTGTTGTACTGTCAGCATTATGGGATGTGTGCACAGGTTTCTAACAGGCTTTCAGCAACAAAAAAAGGCTACATTTACAACAGTCATTCACAAAACCACAACAATGACAGCAGCCCTATAAGATAGCTTCTATTCCCAGGACAACGGTACCAATTACAAAACACAGAATGACAGTAGATGGTTTGAAATAGCCAGAGACTGTTGGCTGTTTATTGCACATTTTAACATCAACCATGCGTTTCAGGACTGTCTGGACAGAGACATTATGACTGGGTTATTCTTGGGTTCGGGAAAGTTTTAACCCAGTCTTGGGCCCCTAGGTTTGGCTACGACTGTAGTAACGCACACCTCCGCAACTGCCACCCTTCTCCTACTCACGGTACACATTCCACACACTGAGCTCGGTTCTTACCAAGCGGCAACATTAGATTCTTAGACATGAAGACAATAAGGAAGTGCCAAAACTTCCTTTTTGCAGTTCTTCGAATGGCCACTTGAGGCTGGCCCCAAAAGCGAGTCAATCCCCATGTTAAAATGTCCAAATTTACAGCAGAAATAAACATGTTTACAGCCTGGTACAAAAAATGGTTTTGGTCTCTATAACTAGTTCCCCCGTTCATGACAACTGTACGGGGGGTGAATTTTTATATAACTCATTAGTTGAAACTATATTAAGCCATCAATTTATCCATTCATTATACATAGCCGGGAGTTAGGCGGGAGTCTGACACCGCCAAGATGGCGATGGGGCGAGCCAGCAAACTTGGCTTCAAACCCGTTCTCTAGAAAATCTATGGGTGACGTCACGGAGGGTTTGTCCACTTATTTATACAGTCTATGGTTCTTACACAAGCTATACATTCAATTACCATAATTCAATTCCTTCTCCAACATCAGCAGGCCTTACAGTACGCCACACAGCATTTCAACACTATATCAAATGAAAAGCGACCATGAACATACTACTAATGCATTATTTTGTAGGTCAATTAGCAGAGGCTTTTATCCAAAGAGACTTCCAGCGAGGACAACAAGTACTAAGGAGCAGGTAGGGAATAGGCATGTTGTTACTTTATCTCCGAGGCGCGTTCTCAGTTCTCACTCTAGGGGGGAGAGAGAGAGGGGGAGAGAGAGAGAGAGAGAGAGAGAGAGAGAGTCCCAGAGTTGGCCTACCTGTAGACATCCTTGAGCAAGATGCATAACCCCTATCTGCTCCATGTAATAGCAGCATGTAATTTTAAGTCGCTAAAAAGCATCTGCTAAATGACCAAATTGTAATTGTAAAGAGAGAGAGAGAGAGATGGAAAATGTGAGAAATCAGAGGCCTAGGTGATGTTATCCTCCCTGAGGTCACGTATGTGGAAATTGTATGTACCGGCCCATCCTGCGTAAGATTGTACTAAGTACTTGGGACAGCACACCTGAAAAATACAACTAAATACAACTGGATGGAATAAAGAATCGATTGAGAACTTGCATGCTTAATTCAGTTTATACTTGTGAGAGGGCGCAAACGAAGGTGCAACCCCTTGCATCATCAAGATTTCCAGCAATTGGAATTTACACACGTAGCAGGCAGCACTGCATCAGGTGAACTGACAGACAGAATACCATTTGGTAAGACAAAAACAAGGATCGTTATGCCATTATCTGTAAGAAACGTTCAAAACAGTAACCTGGTACAGCGACTGTAGTAAAGGCAATTATACTAAACATACTCTGGCCATGATGAAGGCCGCTTGTTTGTATGTGCAGTGATGACTAAACCGAAACCCAGTATTGTTTCTTTCAAACCCTGGCTACGGCCCTGTGCGCAACACGGTTTGCACCTTCCTTTCAAACATATTAAATATAGATGCTGTCGCTATGAGCTGAAATTGCGTTCAGGCTTGACAGATCACATTGCGTGTAGTTAATTAATGTATTTGCATGTTCCCC
Source organism: Percopsis omiscomaycus (assembly GCA_027575585.1). NCBI lineage: Eukaryota > Metazoa > Chordata > Actinopteri > Percopsiformes > Percopsidae > Percopsis > Percopsis omiscomaycus. Next base: position 5,965 of record JAODLI010001075.1, on the reverse strand, counting down.
TCCCATTATTTTGCACATTCAAATTGAAACGCCCCAGCTTAGATATTCATTTGCAGGTAATATCAAGTTTAGGTGTAAATCCGGCCCATAGTGTGCAAAATAGATTCAAATGGTTCTAATTAATGTATTTATTTTTTTTGAACTTATATTCAAAAGTAATTTTGGGTAAATTTTGACAGCCGTAGTGTTTATGTGTGTGTTTATATTGATTTGGAATGTGTGTGTGTCTGACTGACCTGTTGATGAACTCCTCGTAGCAGGAGTAGATGGCAGCCAGACAAACAGCCACCAGGTTGGGTAGGACACGAGGGTGAGGGCACTGACCTGTTGGGCCGTGCATGCTGCAATACACACATTCAAAACACACACACGCCAATATGTACAGATCAAATAATAGTCATAACACTCCATGGTGTACAATAGAATATCTTAATAAATTAATAATTTATGTGAATGAAGCCGATGACATTTGTTGACTTTCACTGTAGTTTTCCATTATTATCAATTTCCAGGAAATGTTTGTACTTAAATGATTCACTTGTATTACTTTACTTCTATCTGTGTGGAATTTGAATATCATTGCATCTACATTTAATTGAACGCATTGGCAGAGTTGTAAAAAGTGACCTAAGCGACGTTAGCAACTGTGGGCGGAGCTCTGTATCTCACCTGTGGACAAACTTCTTAACAACCTCCATGCCGGCGTTGAGCTCGTTTAGAGCCAGGATGTATTCCTGTGTAAAGAGACGCAGCCGAGGGCACTTCCCGAAGTCCTGCACACAACCCACCACATGCTGTGTCAGGGGCACAGGCTTTACTCATTCAAGTGTAAAATGTTGTCAAGTAAATAATTTAACCAATGCCACTGAAGGTTCAGAACACATAAAATGCATCAGCGACTTTGTTATAGCAAATGTAAGTATGCAATTATTATTTTTAGTGTTTTTTTTGTAAATACTGTTTAACCAGAGTAAAAGAGTCACTGTAGTGTCTCATAACTTTAACCCTATAATACAGTGTTTCTATCAAATCTCACCATGTTGTGTTTGAGGATTCTTTGGACCACCGGAGTAAAAACTTCTATCACAACCATCGACCGTGGACGTTCTCGACAGTGCTGCACAACAAGCGCATAAACACCGTCATGTGAAATGTGAAATGTGAAATGTGAAATAACATTTAAAATAAAATAGCAACTGACGCTAGCTAACTACAACCTGTAACACCACTTAACAGCATGGCTCCCACTTTATCCATTTTCAGTTTCAAGTTTCAGTTTCAGGTAAACATGAAACGTATCCAGGGGGTACGCGGTCAAGATGTTTAAACGCATATCACTTACACTATGCTAACTTTACCAGCCTTATTAGTGGGGATTGAAACATCAAACAACTGTCTGCTTAAACGTGTCGTCTGTGGCCTCACATATTTACAACACATAAGTCAAACAGCCGCACCTTGCAGAAGAATTCACACAGGTCAGGTGGTGGATGGTTGTTTTCCAACAAAGGAGCGATAGCCTACACACATACAAAAGCACGCACAAACACACACACACAAAGATTAATATACAACTTTCCTACCCTATCCTTTATTTGCGGTGCCACTTAGCCAGTGTAGGCGGGAGGCGGGGTTTGTGCGACTGTCAAAACAGCCTACAGGTGACGGGGAACATTTACACACACCTGTTTCACACATACTCTCTGTATGTAGCTACATATACATTCACACCTGCTTATGTATATTGATTGAAATGGTCCACGTTATAATGTAGGCGTGCTTACAAAGGCTGGATAACCAGTTATATGTTTAAACCAATGTATAACCCCTGTAGAAAAAGTTACACTGAGTATGTGTGGAAATTACATTTGTGTTACAGAGAGAGTAAAGTATCGAAAAAAGGTACCGAATTTCAGGTACCGGCACAGGTATCGGTTCTAATGTGAACGGTACCCAACCCTACAAATGACGGATGTTCATGAAACCTAATATAAGAGGATGGACCTGTAAACACTCTATAAAGGCCAGTATTTTAAACAAAATGACCACTGTGGACCAATAAATATCCAAGTAGGTAGTAGTAGCTTTAAAGGTTTTTCAGTTTGGCCACATAATCTATAACATACATCAATGGGCACTTTATATAGGCAGCCATGCATGTGCAGAGGTATAGCTTCTCCCTGAGTGGCCGTTCTGTTGTTATGTTACAGCTGTGATATCAGGCAGACTGACCTCAATGATGTTCTCGTGGTCCTGACTGCTCAGGTTCATGTTCTGAGGAGAAGTAGGAGAACACAAGATTAACAGAGAACACAAGTGTCAACAGTACCATTACGTATATTTTATGTTCAATGAACTGAAACGCCTGTGGGCTGAATGTCTGGTTAAATAACAGGGAGGAGTTAAGTGTTGAATTGGATATCTAGCAGCGATTGATTGTGTTCTGTTACGTCTACGAAACACAGACAACATACAACATATATATATATATGAGAGTGAGTTCAAGAACGTAGCGAACATTTCTGAGGAAACTCACTCCACAGAGTTCACTAAACGTAGCAAACGTTTTGTCTACTGAACGCACCCAGAGGGAAGAAGTCTAACATGCATAGCATACTGTACACTGAAGATATGTCACGTATGCAGTTTCCAAACGTAACACAAGATAAATACTATAGGTGTAATAGGTGTGTGCCTATGTAGATGTATCTATCAGTACGTATGTGCGTATGTGCGCTCTCCCACCTCTGCCAGCAGGATAGATATGATGTGCAGCGGGGCCTGGTGGATGGAGTCGTCCTGGAGCGGTGAGGTCAGGGCCATGTCCACCAGCGCCCTGATCTCCTTCAGAACAACCTCCCATCGGCTCGGGTTGTTCAGAACCTTCCGGTACTTATAAATCTTTTTCTACGGGGAGCAACACAACTCCTTTATTTAACCACAAAACATGGAATGTAAAAATGTTTATACAATTATCTTCAGACCAGTCCAGGTTATATACACAGCCCCTAATCCCAGTTCAAGCAAAATCCAGGTTATATACACAGACCCTAATCCCAGTTCAAGCAAAATCCAGTATACACAGCCCTTTAATCCCAGTTCTAGCCCAGTCCAGGTTATATACACAGCCCCTTAATCCTGGTTATAGCCCAGTCCAGGTTATATACAAAGCCCCTTAATCCCCAATTATATCCCAGTCCAGGTTATATACACAGCCCCTTAATCCCACTTCAAGATAAATCCATGTTATATACTCAGCCCCTTTATCCCAGTTCTATCCCAGTCCAGGTTATATACACAGCCCTTATTTCTAGTTCTAGCCCAGTAGAGGTCCAGGATGCCTAACCCCTATCTGCTCCATGTAATAGCAGCATGTAATTGTAAGTCGCTTTGGATAAAAAGCGTCTGCTAAATTACCTAATTGTAATTGTTATACAGGATATACAGTATACAGAGCCCCGTAATCCCAGTTCTAGTCTGATGACATCTGGATATAGCATGAGCCGCAATTTTTTCCACCCTATCAGTCTTGAAACTCCAGCTCACAACAAGCAGTTTTCAATGCAGAGTTACCAGACTGATATGTAGAGTGAAGCAAATTGTACAGATGGACCTTACAAAATCAGGATGGTTTTACCAGGCTAACAAATTAATATGTGTTTCAACATAATCAAACATTACCTTCCACTGCAGTGAGTGAAACCACTGGTCCCTCAGGTAGCTGTTGGCAGCCTATGCGCACACACACACACACACACACACACACACACACAAAGGTAAACAAAGAATCCTGTCTCTGGTCTTTCATTGAGTCAGCGGTACATAAGAGACAAAAGATTTTGTTGTGAAAGGTCACCGCTGTCTCAAAAACAAAGACGGTGAATCACAATGAAGTAAATACGGCCACAGTTCCACCCATCAGTGTTCCAAATGTTTGTCCTTTTAGCACCTGTTTGGTGACAGCAAAATAATGGCTACAAAATGTGTTTAACAACATTAAGCTCAGGGTTAGCTATGGGTTCACAGGGCAATGATTGGGGTATGTACGAATCTAAATAAAATACAGGTCGTTTTTCTCTACAGGTGTTACCTGACCAGCTACCAACCGATTCTGAACAATACATTTCCAAAATCTTAAAACCTAACCATTAAAATAAAAATGTAATTAACAAAATAAATGTAAGTTAATCAGTAAGATAGTTCATTACTTTATAAATAAAAGACAGGACAATAGCGAGATAGTTAGATATCTGTGGGGTGGTGAATGTTATCTTTTCATATCACTGCAGTACATGTACTGTAGCTATGGTAACCACACTCAATAGCAAAGCCTTCATTTATCATCACTTTAAATTAAATGTTCACAAATCTCATTAAAATCCATGGTGTTGCACATGGTGACACCGTGTTATTCATAACAAGCTTGTGATTTGGCATCACTGGACTTTTTAGAATGTCTTTTGTTGTTTCACCGTGAAATGCCTTTAATTGGGATCTAGAATTCCTTTCTATCAGAAACTATATTGTGAATATTTTGCTTTTGTTACATCTTTGGTCAAACTTTAAAGTCCTTTCCGGACTTTGTTTGAAACCGATTAAAAGCACAACCTTATTTGTTCTGGCTTATCTCCAGCCAAAGCTAGAGAAAACAGAAGCGAAGAAACCCAGACTTCCTGTGCTGAACCCTAAACCCATTAGTGTTATGTTATGTATCACAGGCCATTCAGCTAATAGCTGACAGTACCACACAGGAATTGGTTCAGCAGGTAAAATGGTGTATAGTAAATAAAGGATTTAATGACGTAATGAGTAGGCTATACAATACAATATATATGAATAAATAGAGACAATTTGATGGCTTCAGGAACACCCAGATTGACATTTCACAGCTATATTTGTAGGCTAATTTATATAGAAACAATTTAAAGAAAATCTAATAAATTGATTGAATGGTTGGTTAACCGACCAATTGATTTATTGATGAACTAAGCCTTCTTTTGACGTTCAAGTAAGCTCTTTGTCGTACCTGCAACAGGACCGTTCCTCCGGGAATGCTGAGCTGAACGCAGTATTTAGGAGCATTGTCCCACGACAGAAGCTGTAGGTCCTCTATGGTGCTATAGGACAACGCTGTCTCCATGTAACCTGTGGGCTGGAAAGTACAGACAGAGACATAGAGAGACAGAGAGACAGGGAGAGACAGAGAGATGGGTTACTTTACCATTGCCAAACATTTATATTACATACCATATTATATGCCACATCTGAGCACAGCATTTCTTTTCAAAATACCTGTTTAAACAAGTAAAATCTTCAACTATGTCAGAATAGCATATTTAAGGATGGAGTTACAGGACCTAGTAAAGGTACAAATATGATATCATTTTATATTTAGTTCTGTTCAGCTATACAGAAATCAAATATTTTTATACAAAAAATATCCAAGGTTTTCTTTTCAGCTGTAGTCACAACCCTACAACTAAAACAAAAACACACATCAAGTTTGATGGAAATATGAAATAAACATAACATTGACAAACCACCACATATTTTAGCGAGAGAACACAAGATGGCCAAACGTTGCTTCTCATAAACAAGCATGCTGTCCTGAATCTGCGTTCCTGCTAAACCTCTCCATTGTCTCCATTTTACTTTTTCACAATTAATTTCATTTCTATCTGAACACTAATTGTAAGGGTGATTTTAAAGAGAAAGAGCGAGATTCAATACAAAAAAACATCCATACACAAAAAACTTCCTATTTCTAAGATTAAATTCAGAAATGTTTGTGGCCAGTTTGTCTATAATAAGGCACATTTCCATCCAAAACTAGCAACACAAACAAGAACTAGACCAGTGGTTCTTAACTTGGGTTCGATCGAACCCCATGGGTTCGGTGAGTCAGTCTTAGGGGTTCGGCGGAGGATAAGACACACCCGACTCATATGATTCGTGATGACACGCC
>JAODLI010001074.1:0-11538 GCA_027575585.1 Percopsis omiscomaycus | reverse complement strand
TGTGTGTGTGTGTGTGTGTGTGTGTGTGTGTGTGTGTGTGTGTGTGTGTGTGTGTGTGTGTGTGTGTGTGTCAGTAACACCCCACTCTTCCCACAGGCCATTATCTACAGACAGCCGTCTCTGAGGACCCCCCCCCCCCGGGTCACAGAGGGGTTATTTAACACACCTGCCACCTGCCTCAAAAGGCTGCTGTTGTTGCTACGACAACCTTGATCAAGCCAAACACAAACAATGAAGCTTACACATGGTTTTGGCAGTTAGTAATTGGACTTTACAGCAACCTTGTGACCGTGACAGGTAATCAAATAATCCATTTTGCTTTGCTACTGTCCAGATAGCAGCATCTGAGAGAAGTGAGGAGGCGAATTAGACCATCGTACTCTTTTATAGCATTCTCTAATGTTTTTTCATGTTACATGTTATGTAATATCAACAGTATTGCCCCCCCCCCCCCACACCAACAGTATTCCCTATTGCAAGCCTTACCATCCCAGCGCTCTCACAAGGTTTCTAACATTCTCTCTCAAAGGTACACTCCTAAATTGTTTTCTAGCACCCCCAGGCCCTGCCTGCCCACTGTTAATGTTAGAAACACAACTGCACACTAAGGTGCACCCGGTTGTGGGGGCGGGAGACGGATAGAGAGAAGCTTCCGCCTATGAATCGATCTCCTAGGTAGGAGTAGAGATGAACACCAGTCCCTCAGCACTCAGGTGTGGGAGGGGCATGCTCCTAGCTTTTGCCTCAACACCTGAGTTTTAAACCAAAACAACGTAGGCAAATCTAGTGTCCCTTTAATTGTTCTGAGATGATTTTTTCCTTGTTCAATTGGAGCGTATGGTTGGAGCTTCTGTGTGTGAAACGTGGCTGCTTGAAGCATGTTGAGGCACAATCTAGGATTGAGGGCTATTTAATCTTGAAACTTGACCTGTGCTTGTGACCATCTTAAATGAAATAAAATGAGGGAAAAGGATAGAGGTACAAATGTACGGATATATAAATGTTAGCGCCACAAGGAAGCATGACATAGGGCATTCATTATGTAGCCGGGACAAACAACAGTAATAGTTCTAGAACTGTGTTGTACTGTTGAAACATGACCCTTACCTGGCATCTCATATTGTTTTTTTGTTTAGGAAATTAAGCTGTAGCTCTATACGCTTTTTGAACATTACTGTAAGGTCAGTTTGACCATCTGTTAGCCCATGTCCCAGCTATGATACATTTGCCAACTGGGCAGGACAGTGCATAGCCTCCTGCAGATATTCAAAAATTACCTCTGCCTCACCAGAAAACCCTCTGCCAGACACATTAACAGCCTTATGCAAAGAAGTCTCTCTGCCAAGGATATATCCTTAGGAACTAGCACAGCACTCGTGCAGAATACTTAATTAATCTCTCTGAAATACAAGACAGGAATATCTAAATTGGCAATTACTACATATATTTACATTTGATTTATTAATGTGTTTTCAGAGCTGGTGTGGGATTGCGGCAGCAACATTAGGGGTAGAATGTAAATTGAAATGTAATTGCTAAATTGAATCTAGGCCAATGTGCAGTTTGTTAGCCAGCAAAGTTTATCTTGGTTCTACAACAGCACAATGAAATTAAAAGTACACTTCTCAATTGTGTTAGAGCGCCCTCAGAACCCAGCTATTATTTAAAGCACAACTGTGTGGCATTCAGGACACGTGTTGGAGCGTCATGCACTCAACCTTTTGTTTCAAACACAAGGGGAACTCTGTGCACAGATTGAGGATTGTCCCTTTAATGAAATTACTGAAATTAATTACATTTACTTTCACTAATATGCATTAGTGAGCATTAATGAGGGGGAGACTGTAAAGCTGTATCTGGCTTCTGAGCTCTCCTATTTCCTATTTCCTAACTCCTACATACTATCTCCTATCTCCTCCGCTGCCTGATAGCTCTCAAACCCCCCCCCCCCTCTCTCTCTCTCTTTGGCTGTCCTTGATCTGTCCTCTTGGATTCTATCTCATCCACTTCTACAGCCCTCAGACTTTTATCTGCTCCTCTCTCGCTGGCTGCTCAGCACAAACAAATCCACCCAGCAACCAGCCCGTCTCGCTCATAATCTCTCTCGGCCCTGTGCGGCTCACAGAGGGAAATCTGACATATTACTGACATATCTGTCAGAAGATACAGTTCACATAATGGACTGGAAAGATAATAAAGAGATGGACCCTTTCCACACACACGTCATAGCAGGGTCAACACTGTTGTAGGTCAAATAAAAGGTGTGTTTGATTTAGGTGTTACGATTAGCAAGCATTGACAATGAATCAATAGTATTGTCAATGCTTGCTATCAGCACACCTAAATCAAACATAATAATAAAACGATTCTGCCTCCGCCTATAACTGATACATCCTAGGTTATGGGTTGGCTCGGCTGTTTGTTGGCATCAACACATTTCCAGCATGGTGCCGCCCAGCTTGAACCCAGTACAGAGAAATACAGATTAGGAATTGAATGTACAGTTCAACATTTTAGAGGCATGCTGCCGAGATAGATTGTATTTATTTATATATAATAAAAATAGCAGAATATTTATAATTTCTGCATTCAAAGCAACATTAAATAATAATTAAGAATCAAGATGCTGTCACGCTATGTTTTATCTGTTTCTAAAATTATATTATTCTGTCCATATTTGTTATGTTCTGTATGTTCTTATGTTCGACCTCAAAACAGTACTGGATGCATAACTGATATAATTCAAAATGCCAGATACAGATATATTTATTAATTTAGAAAAAGTAACAGTGAACAGAGAACCAAGAAGGGTGAGAAGAAGAAGAAAATAAACAAAAGTATCGGAAGCCACTGAGCCAACCACGTGTGGGGCCATCAGACCCAACAGTTTCCCATAAACTACCAAAGCAACCAAAAGTAATTAAACCAGGAAATAAAGTCGCGAGAACGGAACTATACCAGACTTCCAAGAGGATAAATACGTTCACACTAAAACAAAGAGCTGCAGCTTAGACCAGAGGCAAAATGAGGAGCAGGAGTCCTTCAGCTTTTATCCTCTTGCTTAGGTGGACCTTGTTGCCACTCAATTTTTGGGTTGCCTGCTCTCTCTCTCTCTTTCCACTGGCTGTGAAACACAGGACAGGTTAATCTGGAAAGAAACCAGGGAGAGAGAGAGGTACAGGGCCTGTGACAATTGGAAAGTCTCAAAGCCAGATATTGTAGCTATAATCCATACAGACTGTATGGTACGTACAATTGCACTAAACATTTGCTGTGAGAAAATCTGGACCAACTGGCACTGGTGTGTTTGTCAGGGACAACCATAAAGTAGTAGTATGCCTCTGAGATGCACATTTCTCCAGGGGGACTCCTGAATGGATTTAATTTTTGGTCAAATCAATTATTGGAATCTTTCAGAGAATACATTGGATTGCAGATACTACCGACACAAATTGAATTATTTTTATTAACAAAAGTCCTATACTAATATTACCCCAAAACCATGACTATAACATGATTGCTAAAATATTCAAAAGGCTTGGGTAATACTGAAAGGTGGAAAGCCTATTTAATAGAATAGACTATTACAGAGATTGTAAGAAACATTTGCATCCGCCTCCTGACTGCTTACCAAGATTTTAAGCAAATATACGTTAAGTTAGGATTAGCTCACTCCCAACCTTTAAAGTCTTCACTTATCAAAAAAAAGAAACACAGAGGAACCTTCCAGATGCTTGTCAGATTGAGGAAGTACATTTTGAGCTAAACAGGTTCTCCCTAATGGCGATCTTAGCATCCAAGCGCTCAAACAGAATAACTGAATATTTGCAATTAGATTGTGTCCTGTCAGTGTATGCCCTTTCAACTGTGTGGGGTATGAAATATTTTACCTGAATGTGTGTCACTTGTGACACCTTGTCAAGATATTATTTTACATCAAACAACTGTTTAAATTACCCACACACTTCCTAGGGTGTGCTAGTTTCACTTAACCAGTTTTAGTGCCTTTTGATAGGCTACAAGATATCTTATACCTGCAGGCTCTCTGCCACTGCAGTTCAAATATATAATCACCATCTAAAGGGGCAAGGTTTATTATTTTACTTAGCTGTCATTAGGCTTTTAACATACAGTAGACTGTGTAGGAAAAACATCAGACACATCTCATACAATGATCCGGGAAAATACAGAACCATGTCCCCTGACCAATATCTAGGTTCTCCATAAGACCAGTCTGAGTCAACAAAGGTAATCACAGAGAATCTCTTCTGTCCTTATGTCCACTTCAATATTGCAGCAGGCAAACGCTTTGAAGGTGTGCGTATGATTGGCACCTGTTAAAGAAGATAGGTTTCTCTAGCTTTCCTGGGGACGGCTGTAAAGGTGGAACTATCTGCAATCACCCTGCTGTACGTGTCATTAGCCATCAAATGAATCCAGACATTGGATGTGGTGTGTGAAGACGGTGGCTATTTAAGTTCCAGAACAAAATACCCTTTCAAGCCACAGTGTTTAGCCTGATGTAGTGTTTAACCTTCTCAAAGTTCCCTTTGGCTGGGAATAACTCGCATTACATTGTCTCGGTCTGGACATAAATTTTGCTTCCTCTCCTGACTTTTTTTCTACTGACAGTTAGCCTACTAGGGAAAAGCTAATGTGAAAACGTCCCAAGATGTTCATTTCATACCATCATTAGCTACATAAGTGTTGCGTTAAGAGACAAAAAAGGCTCCCTGGATATGAGTTCACAGAGGCGCTGAAGTCATTTCAGTTCAGGAAGAATAATCCAGAGATATGGAGAGAGAGAAACATCTGTTGGAGAAAGATGGAATTACATTCAGAAATGCACTTTCTTTCCAGCAAATATACTCTATTGCTGGTTCCTTTAGTGTTAACTGTGTTATTTTTGTTACCTTTGTGTATGTTATTTCTGAAAAGAACAATGAATCATATATATTCTCAATGTTTACTAATTGGCATCTACAGGAGATTAATTTTAATTGTAGCATAAATAAAACACATAATTACATTTAATAAACAACTTCAAACAAATAATGAATGCTTTGCCTTTCTCCGCTTTGCACCAATAGGCACCATTAGCACACAGGTAGCCTATTGTACAGGTAGCTGAATTTCATATTGTTACACAAAGCTGAAACACATACTATTTTAAGGGGACACCATTGACATTTTGGCTGAAACCAGCATTCAAAAAACACATTTTGGTTTGACTGCATGCCTCCCTCCTGCACTCCTTTTTACTCCCCCACGATTAAGACTGTGGTCACACCGTCTACCTCTCCCCCTAGAGCCCCCATCCCTTTTGCGGACAGTCGAGTTTCAAACCTCGCTGTGAGCCGGGGTCCCAGGGGCGGACATTGGCGTTCTGGGGGCGCTATGATGCAATTGAGTTTACCTTTTAGGATTCAACAGAGTCCCTGTTTGAGAAGAAATGGTTCTTTCCCATCTTGTTGACATATTCCACTGCACTGCTCATTTGCTTTCTTTATCCAAAAGTTAACCCTTTTTTAAAGTTAAAGTCTTTTTCCAAGCGTAACATGGCTATTCCCTTTTCCTTAAATCTCCTAAACAAACGAAATGCCACTTTACATTTATATGTCAGATACTTAATTTCTCCCTGCTCGCGCAAACAAAACATACAAAAATTGCCCATTTAAGTGCCAACTTCCTCTAAATTGATTTTCTGTCAGTGGGAATGGAGAGCTCTTTACTATATTTGTCTTTAGCTGAAACCCCATTACCATCAAGGTGCTAAATTCCTCTCCATTTAGATGAGACTATCGTTTCCATTTGTTCAGCTGAGACAAAATAGAGGCTGAGAACAGTTTTCTCTCCAATTAACAGGTCTGTGGGGGCCTGAAATGTCAACCATGCAAAAAATAAAAGCCATTTAGAGAATAATTTGGGTTACTAGAGCAATACCTAATCCCTGAACATACACCATTCGGTTTGTCAGAAGCTTTCACGTTTGACAAAACAACAGTAATGTTTTCTTCTATGTCTAGCGTCAATCTCAAGGCCTTCTGATGTTTTACTATACAATATGTTCAATGCTTACTATAAATTCTGTGATCTTAAGATTCTGTCCCAGTGCTGTCAAACTGTGTCACGGCGGGCCAAGATGGCTTTCATAACCCATATGTTATGAGGCCTCTCTCTCTACAGTACACAGCATTTTGGAATGTATCTGCCTTAGTTGTGAATGCAGAAGGCTTTCGACAGATGGCTGGACCTCCAGCTTTAGATTTTCCGCTATATGAATATTAGTTATTATTACATATAATAATAAACTCATATTTATATGAGTTATTATTACACAGTCTCAAGCAAGTCCCAAGGCATTTGGTCTAAGTCTCAAGCAAGTCCCAAATCCGTTTTTCTTGGGCAAGTCAAGTCAAGTCACAGGTTGTGTCAAGTCATGTCGAGATTCGAGTCCTTAGTTAAAGTAAGTCAAGTCGAGTCCCAAGTCGAGTCCCAAGTCAAGTCATCCCCCCAATATACTTACCTGCAGTATCCGGTCTTTATAAAGAGAAAAGACAAGGTATTAGTACCTGTTTAATAATGATACAGTATTATTGGCCAATGTATCTAACCTGTAAAAAAGTATGACAATTAATTTAATTTGTATTATAACTATTGATATTCAGCAAAATAAATGTAAATAAATGACTTGACACAACCGTTTTTTTAACATACAAGTGGTTGGCACAAGCATGATGATAAGGATCTGATCTGATCCACAGCAACAGCTAGCATCACAAGGAGTTTGACTGACAGGGTAGTCCTCCAATCATGACAATGCCATTCCCAGTGTACTCTCGCATATCGGGTAACGTTACACAGATACTTGTAATGTCAACATTTTTCATATTTAATATTTATTATTAAAACTGAAAGCATAACACAGACAAGTTGTTCGAGTCATCGTCTTAAGTCAAGTCAAGTCACGAGTCTTTAACTTCCAAGACAAGTCAAGTTGCAAGTCATCAAAACAGTGACTCAAGTCGACTCGAGTCCAAGTCACAATGACTCGAGTCCACATCTCTGTTATTATATTACATATAATGAACAAAACATCTAGTCTTTACAACATAAACTACTTTTTTGCTGAATGGAATTTCCCTCAGCTGGCACACAACTTCCTTTGTTTCATATGAAAATAAGATGGACACAGCTATACTGCCGCCAACTCTGCCGCCAATAAAATTATCACTGGCAGCCTCCATGGCAGAAAGACCCATGCTACGTATAAAAAGAGCTCATTCTGTACTTTTTGAATATCCATCTCATGACAGTGTACATCATTTAATTTGATGTTTTCACATATTTTATTGTCCAAAACATCTTTCAGTAATAAATAATATAAAAAATTTACAATTCTGAGAAACTTTTTTATTTTAATAACTTTTAATGAATTTTTATTATGCCTAAATTATGCTTGTTCATGGTTCTTTATATTATATATTTGTATGCTTTATGTTAAGCTAAGGAAACGAGGGGGTTGAGGGCTGCACACTATGAATCTTTTTGAGGCTCATTTTGAATACCACAGGCTTGGTGGACCTTAAAATGAGCTCTGCTTTGGTAATATAATTAATCTCACTATTCAATCTCCTTGAGTGAACATTCGCTAAGGATGAATTATATATGTAGCAAGTTATGTCTGTATCTCTTTCACATTCACACTGGTGGAGTTTGTGGAGTTAATTATATTGGTATGAATCGGATGAGAACATTTAAATAATTGTGTAGCCAAAATGCCAAAGTTTGTATCCAAACGTTGACATCTGACATTTGATCATTCCAGTCAGTATGATGGCTTATGTTTCCTGTGTTTCCCCTAATCTTGTACTTTTAATTTAGCATGTATGCCTGTTTAATTGGCAATGACTCATGAGATTCATTAGATGAGTGGGATTTCTCTAGGTGGTCATATTCTTGATATGTGTGGTCTAAGTAGAAACTATAGGCATAAACAGTATCTAATACAGTACAATCTAGATTTGGTCATTTTTAATTTTTTGCTCAGGAAGAGCTGTTGGAGGAAAGGTTTGTGCGTAACACAGAGGCGGTTCAGGTCATTCTATCCTGGCCCCCTACCTGAGAACATCGCAACCTCTTTGGGTGAGTTTAGGTCATTCAGATATATGCAGCCTAGACTTTAGAGTCATCTCTGATGCTTGGTGTTAGTCCGAGGTAAATTTCTACTGTAAGTTTGTATGAATTACATGATTTGAATGTATACATGTATATAGGCTGCTGTTCATTTTTTGTTTATCTTCTGTTTCCTGAAAATATTTTTATTTCTGGTTTATCCTATTTGCCATATGCTACTGTAAAGCCCAATTTTCCCTTCAGGGATTGATCAAGTTTTATTCTATTCTATTCTAATGCATAAGATTGTCATACTTTTACTCTCTTTGTCAAGCTCTTTCTAAAGGCGAGGAGGGTCGCTAAACTTTTGCTGAACCTTCAGCTCTTCAGCTGTGTTACCTCAAAACGTCCACACACTGATGTTCGGGATGAAAACATCCTTTGGTCTCCATGCTCAAAGAACCAGAAAGTTTATCACCCTCTAGTGACTTCTACTGTTTCTCAAAAACTCACTTTTAATGTGTTTCTTAAACTGGTCAGACAGGCAAACAGTCTTCCCGTTTGGCCTGTTAAGGGGGCAATGTTTCCATCACTGTTTCAAACCCACATCTTGGTAGAACAAGGGCTTTGACTGTTTACCAGAGAAAATGAACATTGTAAAGCTTGAGGGCGGCAGTGCTTAGGGGTTAGGCTGGACATTCAGTATGGCCCACTGCAGGCAACACTACAGGTAGCTATTTGCATTTACAGAATTACATTAAACGACATTACAGTGCAGACACCATTGTTTGTTTGTACAGTAGGCCTACGTGTGGCCCGACAGACTCTCCCACCGCTGTAGCTGTGTCTTTGCCCACGCGTCGTCTTGCTGTGTGGAGTCTCCGCTCGCCACAGGCAGCTCTGTCGGGGCAGTATTCCACAGTTGCTAGTGTCGGTGTCACAGGCTCTCAACCTTTTCCCATGTAATTTTCAGTGCTATATCTGCGCTTGTTAGGTGTTTCTCCATTCTGTTCACAGTTTAAGCAGACAGCCTGGGCTCTTGTGTGCGTGTGTGTGCGTGTGTGTGTGTGTGTGTGGGTTGAACAGAGGGCCGTGCCCTACGGCAAGGCCGCTGGATTTAATAATTAAACAAAAGAAAAAAAGGGTTGCAGTGATTCTACTGACCCACCGGAACCCAAGGAAGAAGTCTCCTGGTCCTGGTGTGTTTTGGGGGGTATTCGAGCTGGATAATTTATCTCTGTAATCATGCCCAGATCACTGCACATAGCCCGTATGTTAACGTCTTCGACACACTTCTGTCAAAAACCAAAAATGTCAGAAAGAGCAAGCTACATCTTGAAGGGCAAACTTCACATGCCCAACTGCTAAAAGAAGTGCCGTAAGCTATTACATTACAGTGGTTGCAGTTGGAATCCTATTACAGAAGCTTCACTTTTTAAACTGCAGTTTTTTTTAATGTTAAGTCACAGAAGTTTTTCATCCTATTTTATTTAATGGGATGAAATAATAACAAATATCGCAAATTTAATAATAAATACTGCAAATATTCACTAGAGGGCCCCAGCATTAAGTATTTCAGCTATTTTATTCACAGACCCATTTTCTCTTAATTGATTTAGCAAATATTTTAGGCCTTTTTCTATGAGGTTCAGAAAGCATTTGAGCTTCATTCTAGGGTAACTTTTAATCTAGGTTTTTGTGTTGTCCAAACCCATGATCTTATGAGAAGATGAATCGTGATCTATCGATTTTTTTTGGCAACCCTTTATTTTCAGGAGAATCTTTTAGTTCAGTTCTAAGCCATAAGCAGACATTTTCTGACAGCTACTCAATCATATACTGGAAATAAAACATCCTGCCCCATATGAAATATCTCACTGATGTTAGATATAAAGACTTAAATAAAAAATAGCCCAAGTAAACAAAAGTGTCTGGAACTACAGACATAGTACTAAAATACATACTGTAAATAGCTTTAAAAAAAATAAAAAATAAATAGGGAGAACATCAGTCCCAATAAAGCAGAAATGAAAGGCATATGACAAGACTAATACTTAGAAACAAATTTGAGCCTTTATTGGAATGTCACAAGGCATTAAATACACAAATTCCATATTTTTAATAATTTGGTATTTAATAATAAAAAAAAAGTTCTAGTCTAACAATACTGGTCCAACAGTCGTTCTTTTTCAATTTCATCAATAGCCTCAGTTCTGTCTTCTCTTTCATGGCATCATGGAGGTGGAAATTTGTCACGGTCAGAGTGAAAGCAGTTGTGAAATAATTCGCAAGAAATTAAAAGAGGGATCTAGCAATGATACATTGGGGGGATAACACGAGGGACATTTTTTGTCCGATTTAAGAAAATACTGCTTATTAAAGCTGCGTTGTTGATTAAAACAGTCAAATATGATACCGGTAAGCATTAAATTTGTCTGCCACCAATTTCCCGAAGTTTTACATATAAAAAAAACAAACTTTGTATTAAATATAAACAAGCTCTTGGCATGATACACAGACGTGCATTTGAAGCAGGAAAAAAAAATGGCGAGGGGAAAAGACATTTTGTTCTAAACATGTCAAGGATCACATGATCGAGAGCCAGCAGACATTGCCAGGACTCATCCATGTTCTATGAACATAAATAATATGTTCCAATGTCATGGGATTTTCATTAAGGATTTTTGTGAACCTCCATGGGTGTCAAATCATGTGGCAGGCAAGCCTGATTGGTTGGAATGAGATCCTGCAAACCTCTGTGACACAGCCTGACACCACCGGCTAACACCACCTTCATTATCATCTTCATCCTCATCTTAACAGTCACCATCTAGCATGTTGCACGAACAGACCCGGAAATGTTCTTAAAATCGTTTTGGTTTACAAACCATTTTCCCCCATTTTGGAAAGCAAAACGAAATAAAAAAAAGAAAAAAAAAGAACATTCATAATACATTTTCCAGCCGGCGTCCGTTTGGTCTGTTTTTCCTTTTTATATTCCAGTCGCCCTCTTAGTGCTCACATCCAGAGCACATCTGTCCCTGACCTCCTACGTCTGTCCAGAACACAACCAACCAACCAACCTCTCTCCACCCGCCCCGCCCCTCCCCCACCCCACCCCTCCCTTAACGCCAGGCGTCCGGCCTGCCGTGGTTAAGACATGACTCCAAACACAGGGTTGTGGCGACAGATGCTCGGCCCAATCTCCTCGTAGTCCTTCTTGGTGTGGCAGACCTGGTAGAACTCGGGCTGCGGGAAGACAAACATTTCCTTTTAACAAAAAGAGTACACACTAGAGAGTAACGGAGTGCAAGCCACTTGGCATTACAGGTGCGGAAGGGGAGAGCAGGGAAATTCTGGACACAAATAGAGCAGGGTCCCTTTAAAAAAAATCCCAATTGATCCGTTTTATTTAGAGCGACA
>JAODLI010001073.1:0-11538 GCA_027575585.1 Percopsis omiscomaycus | reverse complement strand
GAGAGAGAGAGAGAGAGAGAGAGAGAGAGAGAGAGAGAGAGAGAGAGAGAGAGAGAGAGAGAGAGAGAGAGGGAGAAAGAAAATGAGAGAGATGCAACACACAGAGAAAATCAAGAGATATAAAGACTCTAGGAGCAGAAGTCCCACTTGAAAGAACAAATAGCACACAACACAACAGCACAACCATCACTACTGTCATGTAGTAAATGCGTCAGGAAAGCAATTCTGTATAATACATATGAAACAAAACAAACAGGCCTGTCCAATATTGTGCAGGCCTACAAACTGTGTGCGATGTACTTCAAATTGTAATTGTTGATGGCATGAATCCCTCATTACTTACTTACTACTCGTTTTTACAACTCAGGAAAACTCATATTTGAAGCTACCTAGACAGCAGATTACAGAAACAGTTTGAACTGCAAATGGAAATGCTTTCATGAATAGGGAGGTGGTTTAATCATTCTTTTATCACCGCAACACAATCTACACTGACAATAAACACTGACGTTGATTAATATGAAAAAGGTGGAGACTGCAGCTTCGTGTTCCTGCCTGGCCCTGGTCAGTTGAACGAGGAATCACCTGCTCCAGTTTCCCAGACACGGGCAGGATCTTGGGGGGGTTGTGGTTAGGCGGGTTCTGGCCGCTCGGGTTGTTGTCCCCTTCGGCCCGGGCAGCTGCCATCTCTCTGTGTTGGTGCTGAGTCATGACCCCGCCGGCCTTGTCGCTCGCCCCCAGGCCCACAACATTCCCACAGACGTCTAGCCCCGCGCCCTGCATCTCCCTCTCCCTCTCTCGCTCCCTCTCCCTCTCGTGCCTCTCGTTCTCTAACCGCTCCCTCTCCCGCTCCCTCTCCCGCTCCCTCTCCCGCTCCCTCTCCCGTTCGATCTTCTCCCTCTCGATGCGCTCCCGCTCCCTCTCCCGGGCTCTCTCCCTCTCCCGCTCCCTCTCTCTCTCCAGCCTCTCCCGTTCCACCCTCTCCCGCTCCCTCTCCCGGTTCCTCTCCCTCTCCCTCTCCCTCTCCAGCCGCTCTCTGTCCCAGTCCCGGTCCCGGTCCCTGTCTCTCCCCCGGTCTCCCCTCTCGCGTAGTCTCTCCCTCTCCCACTCTCTCTCCCTCCGAGCCGCCACGTTGCCACAGTCCAGCTGGTTGTTGTTGTTGGAGGGGGCCGTCATGGTGCACTCTGTGTTGGTGGAGGAGGCCGTCTCCGTAGGCCGGTCTGTGCCCGTACAAGTGGCAGTCCCGATACTAACGCTCCCCCGCTCATCGCTAGACGCCGTCCCGTCGGATATAGTCGCCGGGGGGCGGGGCAGGCGCTCGGCGCTGCAGCTTCGGTCGGCCGGGCAGCGGCGCGAGAGAGGAGGGGCGCGGGGCAGCGTGGTCCTTGTGCCCACAGACTTCATGGCAAACTCCTGCTCGCCGGCCACCCCACTCCCAACACTGCCCATAGTGGGGGTCAAAGGTCAGGGATTAAAGGTTAGCAGTCAGGATTTGAAGGGTAGGCTCACACATACACTTGGAAGTAGTGTGGGTCATCACAACCTAATGCAGGTAGTGGGGGCACACACACTAGAGGAACACAGAAAAACAAAAGGAGTTATACAATATTGTAACTGCACAACAAGTAGCTATATAGGCTTATGAATACAGCCGCTGTGGTTGTCTCACAGACATAAGAACCAGGGGTGAGGAGATCGTTCTGGACACTGGTCCAGATGCAGTGTAGGCTATGGGGTTAAAACCCGTCTTCTTAAAAGTAGCTGGTGGTTATACATCAATATTAGTGTTCTAAATTAGCTCAAGTGACTTCTTCACTCTCAAACTGCTTTAAATATACTGCAACCACAAACCTTCAAAACAAACAAAATATCTCTCCTCTGGTCTTGATATCTCACTATCAAAAATATGGCATGCTGCAGGCCCTGCACAGTAGGCCTATAAAGTATTGAGGGAATGACTTGTAAATAAAGACACAACATCTTGTTGTGCACACACTATGGCATCCGAACGAGGTAGGCTAATGGATGTGATATGTACAGTGTGTTGATTCGTGAAGATGGCTACGCTTTGTAGCTTACAGCTTCATCCCCGAAACACTTTAACAATGAGTCTCACATCACACAACATGTAGGCCGTCTACTATATCGCCAATATGTGGATGTCAAGAGTGCGTGTGTGTGCGTAGATCTGTGTGTACGTGCGCCCGCGCGTTCGTAAGAATAAGACGATGCTGTTACGGCATAGCCTACATTACGTTACAACGAGTGATAGAAGGGGGTGGAGTGCAGTCACGCCACTGGTCTTCCCCTCTTCAACCCATTTACTCGAGGTTTACTTCTACTTGGATGGATAGTAGTAGTAGTAGGCTACACTACACTGTCTTTCTGCCGCTCTGCTTCAATCCCCTCCCCTCACGACTCTCTCTCTCTCGCTATCTGCATCCCTGGGCGGCAAGGGCGGTTTGACAGAATCCGCATCAATACCTGAATCAAATATTGCTTTCAACCCATTATTCCAGTTGCGATCAACACAAACGCGTGATCCTTGCTAAATACAACGCTAAAATACACGGTGTCATTGGCCGTTGTAACATGCAGTAGCTTTGATTCACCGACTGTAGCATCTGTGGCGGTCTATCATCAAAGGCTACTCACTATTTGCAGCTCCGATGATGATACTAAGATGGAAGCCCCAATACACTATTATGTCTGCGACAGCCGCGTCAGTCCAGGTCGTCCGGGCTCTGGATTATTTCTCGTTGTTAATTTTGTTGTTAATAATTCCGTAATATCGGAGACGCTGCCTTCGACCGCTGTCAGTGTCGGATGCTGATGATGGAGTCCGTCGGTTGATGCGCGCATCAGCTGAGACACACACCCACCTCTGGCACCGCCCCCTTTGGCTACAAGAAAGAAACGCCCCTTTTTGGCACCCATCCAGCGTGGTTAATGGGCCTATAGAGGCTGCGGATTTGGTACACCTGACGGAAGATGGATGCATGGATGTAGCCTGGCTGTAGATGCATACTGTAACTATGGATGGATGGATGATAGATGGATGGATGGATGTAGAAGGTTAATATCAAAACACTGCTTACACACATGCCTTTGATATAATATTAATATGATTACTTTTGTTTTGGATGATTTTCCTCCACTTCAACATCTATTTTGAGTCCTCCCAATGATTGCGTGTTATACAGTAATTTCAGAAGTCCTAATAAATATTGTTACTTGACTTTATTAGAGCTGCATAGCCTATAGAATAACACTTTCTTACAAAACGGTTAAATAAAACAGTTAAATCAAATAAAATAAAATAGAATAAAATATATGTTGCTCTGTAGATCTTTAATCATAACTTGATCATTATGTTTAGGGTGGGTTCTCTTTTAGGAGTGGGGTCTTTGGTAGGGATACAGTATAATATCCATCTTCTCTCTCTATCTTGAAAAATATTAACAATTTCAGTAAAAAGTTTTCAAGTGTGAAAGACAATACTTTAAATATATGTAGAATTTCAGTCATTGTAAGGTTAGTTTCTCTGGTCTGCTTGAGGTTCTGGTTGAGTCCTTCGGCACACAGAAAGCAGTTAAGCTTTTTCCCATGAGGGGGCAGTAGTAGACAATCTTCAAGCACGGGTAGAATGAATTCAGATACTATGAAACAACTGAACAGAACACGTGTTACAAGCTGCTACAGGAGGGCAGGCAGAGACAACCTCTAATAAAGGGTCAGGATCTTATTTTATGCATAGAAACTGGGTTAAGGTTGCTTGAATTTTTATTTTACTTACTATTTTTACTATACTTTTACTATTTTACTACTATATATGTTTTTTATAATAATATAAGGTAAAATAGTAAATATCGTAAAGTGTGTTTCACAAAATTCTCCACTACTCAGTCAGCCATAGGCTATGGATGAATAAGTTAGATTTGCCATTACTGCCCGCATCGTGTCGAGCTAGCTTAGCAGTGAAAATACTGTACACTTCTATACACAGTACAGGAATTAGACACAGGACATTATACTTGTGTGAGAAACAACATTTAGTGGGTCTGCTCGATTTAGGTGTGGCGATTAAGTGCTTGCTGATCGGCACACCTATATCAAAATTGTAATATAGCTACAGCTGTTTGACACGCTGTGAAAAGGGTCCACTGCTTGTGCCAGGTGCTCTAGCTGCCCTTTAGGATGATAATTACTTTACACCTGTTCAATGTGAGCACATTGCACACAGTCAGTGATTTTAAATCTGGTCCTTTCTATTTTTAGTAGACTAATTATGCTGCTGTTTCTTTCCAATTTGAGAATGTATTTGAGAAAGTTGTCTGTAGTTGTCAAGAAGCGCTAGTGTTACTAATTCTTTGTCAGTATGTGATCCTCTACATCAAATGAGAGCTAAAATGCAGGGGTTTCTTTAGACACCAAATTTACATCTGGGTTTAGTGGATACCAAGTATGTATGGTACATCTGTACTAATCTAACTTGATTACCTTTTTTCCCTTCAAAAGAAATATTTCAATACATTTCCAATGATTTGTGTGAAATACAGCATATTGACTGAATTAGCTATACATGTTTGTTTTGCACTATAAACAAGCCCATGGGTTCATCTTTCCTTCTTTTACTTCTTTCTTCTCTCTTCAGTATGCTATCATACATAATAATTTAGGGCCCTGCTCCAGGAGCTTAAGGAAGACCTATTGGAATTGGAATTATGTTCCAATATGTTATTCTGTCTTTCTGTTGAGCTTTCTGGCTTTCCAGGTTAAAAGCTATTTAAACGGAACAACAACAACCATGTTTGTGTTTGTTACTGTGGCAGGAAATGTCAAATGTTTGATACAGGTGATGTACACTTACTACTAAATCTAGCGAGAGGAGGGCCGGCAATGAGAGATACAGTAGAGAGATCGAGAAAGAGGGAGATAAATTGAGAGACAGAGCCAGAGAGGGAGAGAAGTTGCCAGAACAAGGTAAAGAGACAGACAGGATAGTCTGTCCTACTATCAACAGCTGTTCACCGTCACCACTTCTAACTCTTGACAGACAGGCCCAACTGAGGGTCAAAAATATCCCCCAGGACCTGGCACTCACACACAGGGGTTGGTCAAATGTTACTATTTAACTTGCTTAAAAACCTAAGTAGTGATTAAAAAAGTAAGATTATATGAAGGAGGTCTGCGAATATAATATATAGTTTATCTGAAGCAAATCAAGGGACACAATTCACAACATGCCCTTCTCAAGACAATTTGTTATAGAGGTCTAAATACCCATCCCACCCTGTTTCTGTGTCACTTGGTATGGTCCAAGAGGTGGAGGGCTATTTTAGTACGTTAAGAGTGGAATGTGCAGTTGTTATACATCTAAAGAGAGTACAGATCTACAGTAGGGGTCCCCAAGCTACCCAAGCTTTGCATTTAGCTGCTCTTTTTCACCCTGACAAGCTCATCTACTGGACTTACGGACACTTTGCTCAGGACTACCATCACAGTTTTCCATCATGGAGAATATTTTAATATTTGACTCACCTGGAAAAGGGAGGGGTCTGAAAGCCACTAAGGATATGTGGGCTGGAGATGTCATTTTCTCAGAGCCAAGCCTAGCTGCTGTAGTATTTGACAGGTACAGTAGTAATTAGATGTGCGTGTGTCAGGGTGCATATGTGTGAGTGCGTTTGTGTGTTTCAAATTTAACAGTGGTGGCCATAGCAGAACTGTAGAATTGAGTCATGTATTCTCCTCAAGGAGAGCACATCTAGCTGACATTTAATGAATCTCTAAGGGACAGATGTTGTTTTTTTAAACTAGCAAATTATCTGCTCAAGTGAATAAACAGAAAAACTGATGGTAAAGTAGGGTTGAAAAATCTTTTAAGTCTTGCATGTTGGTGTGGTGCCCCTTTTTATTTTCCACCCATACACCGTAATGTATAATACGATGAACCCAAAAAGCTTTAGTTCTGCCGAACTGCTTTATAATCTGCCTAACACTGGTTTAATGTTGTGCAGTCCAGGCAGGAATATAAGGGCATGCCATGGTAAATATGTTTAGGTGTCATCCACCCACCCGATAAAGTTAAAATTTTCTCTTTGCTCTCTCCTCCCATAGTCTTGCAGATCGTATCTGCCACAGTTGTTTCCGCAGCCAGCCAAAGCTCCAGCGCTGTGGCCAGTGTAAGTTTGCCCATTTCTGTGACCGCACATGCCAACGCGCCGGCTGGGCTGAACACAAAGATGAATGTGCTGCCATCAAAGCTTATGGCAAAGCCCCTAATGAGAGCATCCGGTAAGCAGAACATACTGTACACATTTACACCAAATGTCAAAACATATCCGATTGTTTGTGCCAGGGACAGAACTTCCACTGGTTTGTGTAACATTAGTTAAATGTTACCAGCCAGGTCTGGACCATCCAGAACTTCACATGGCTGTCAACTGTATGGTATCGTGTTCAATCCACTATTTCAGTCTGGCGGCCCGTGTGATGTGGCGCATTGACAAAGAAGGCAGCATGGTGTCGGACATGCAGCTGACCACGGTGGACGAGCTTGAAGACCACATTAACGACATGCCTGAGGATGATTTAAAGGAGATCAAAGTGGACATCCACAACTTCCTGGACTTCTGGCCACGCAGAAGCAAGCAGCACACAGTGGACACCATCTCTCATGTTTTAGGAGTGGTGCGTCAGCTCCCCTATGGTCAATTTCATTGCTATCTTGTTAGATGTAGCTTAGCTTCACATAGAAAATAACGAAAAGTAGCTAACATAAATCTTTTTAGGGTCTTGCTAATGTTAAAGGTCCCATATCATGTCATTTTGGACAGACTTTTCTCCCTTCGAGTTTAACATTCAGTTGTGTTGTGGTTTTTAAACTTTCCCTAACTTGATTAGCTAAATGAGTGGGAGTGGCAGAATAGGACAAAGATGGTTGCATTGGTTACAATCCGGAAATAAAATCACACCTGCGGTCAAAAATCTGACTTGAAATATGGTTTGTTTTAAACCATGATTTTTTCAGATAAGAATTTTGGCTAAATGACATGTTAATCACTTATAAATGTGCTGAATGACAATCCAGGCCCCATTCTGCCAAAACCTCCTCCATTTTCCTCTGGTGTCTACATTCCGGTCAGCTATTTTTGTCGACCTTCCTCAGATAAACTGTAATGGCTTCACTGTGAGTGACCAGAGAGGTCTTCAGGCCGTAGGGGTGGGACTCTTCCCCAACCTGTGTCTGGTAAACCACGACTGCTGGCCTAACTGCACAGTCATTCTCAACCACGGCAAGTACGTAACACACACCTAGCTAAAAGGTAAAAGGACAACAATTAACAATTTACAATCTGAACAGAACCACTGACACTGCAGTTTATGTTTACAGCAGTGGTTCTCTGCTCTAGTTCTTGAGAGCCATGTGGATGTTAACGGTAGTCCTTTAATCAGGAGAAGTAAATGAAATTAACTCTTTTGCTTTCCCAAGCGGGAGCTAAGAACCACTGGTGTACTTTATGTGTTGGCAGACAAGTTGTTTGCAATGTGTGTAAAACTGCTTCCTGTTTGTCTTTCAGTCAATCTGCCGTGAATACTATGTTTCACTCTCAGCCGAGGTGCGTTACCTCAACTCCTCTTAAGTATAATCCATAAAAGTGCTGCCAAAGAGTTATACCGCCCATAAAATGCCTCACTATTTCTCCACCTAACTACCAACATGCATAACCTCACTCCCTCCCATATGAAAGAACCTCTTGGCACCAGTGTAGTGTAAGGTGATGTCTAGAGCAGTGTCAGTGTATCAACATTGCATGTTTTTTATTGCCATTTAACTCAGTAATGTGGCATCACCCTGTGTCTGTCCATCATAATGTCACATACTGAGAGGTGTGCGAGTGTGTGTTTTTCCCGCTTTTAAGGTGAAACCTAACACCTAAAGTCTGCTGTTGAATTATTTTTTTTGCCACAAAGATATGTACATATCTGCTTTATACGTTCCACAAATCCAAAACTGAGAATTTGTGTTGTCACTACAAACATATGCAGAGATGTCTATTTTTTGTATCCATTTGCACTGACTGAACTGAAAGCAATGTTATGGAAATGAGAAGTGGTTCTCTCCACGTCAGTTCAAAAAGTGTAAATGAGAGAAAAAAAGAGTGATTAAAAAGCAATAAAATACTCATTATCCAGCATTATCTGGAATTCATGGATCGCTAAATCCCCTCTTCTCCCCTTTACCGTTTCTCAGGATCGAGCTGCGTGCTTTGGGTAAGATCGCAGAGGGAGAGGAGCTGACAGTCGCCTATGTGGACTATCTGAATTTGTCAAAAGATAGACAAAGGCTGCTGAAAACACAGTACTTCTTTGACTGCACATGTGAGCACTGCAAGAATCACATCAAGGATGACTTGAAGCTGGCGGGAAAGGAAGTGGATGGAGTAAAGGTATGGAAAAGGGCTTTTTGTACAATTCAAGTTATAGAATGACGAGATGTAGGAAAATACAAGGAGCGCAAAGCTGTGTTCGTGTGTAGCGTGACACTGAAATAGTTCACTTTAGTAATGTGTTGTCAATGTGTGTGTGTGTGTGTTTGTGTGTATTTGCGGTGATGGTATGTCTGTGTGTAGAGCTATAAATAGCAGGAGGTATGAGCCACATTTCAACAAGGGGAAGCACAGTGACGCCATAGGCCAAACAATTGTACATATTTAACCAGCATATAGCAGAAGTACAGGCCGTAGAACAATATTTCAATTTTTGCATCTTGCTTTTCAGATTTATATCTAAGTTATATTATCAGTTATGAGCATCAAAAATCTGAATGTCCTCAAAATGTGTTAAAGAATTTACAATCTACAATCTGCGTACGAAAAGTGTAAGATTCTGGGCCTTTCCAATCTCATTTGGACAGCACATAAATGTTGTCAGGCCTGTGTTGTAAAAAGTGTTGGAATACCAAAGCAGTGCCTCTTTTATTTGGGGGTTTAAAAAGGAACAGTGAGTGTTTACATTTAAAGTCTATAATGATCAATACTATATTTTTTAATTTAGGTTGCAGCTTTAAGCCCACTGTATTTGGGTCACTGACTCTCCCATTTATCACATACTGTAGGTACCTGAGGAGCAAGTGAAAGAAGCAACAGATTATTGCTTTCAAATGCTGGAGAAGATAGACAAGGCTCGTCTAAACGGTGACTACCATGAGGTATTGTATAACATTTGCATTTTCTGTGCATTTTTTTTCCTTTGTAGTCCACCGCCATTTTATTTTTCTTCCTCTTCTTTGGTGTTAGGTGGTAAAGATGTGTAGAGACTGCATAGAGAAAACAGAGAATGTCTTGGCTGACACTCACATTTACCTGCTGAGGATGTGGAGCACATTAAGCGAAGTTCAGGCTTATCTACAGTGCTTTGGAGAAGCTTCAGATTATGCACGCAAAATGGTGGACGGATACATGTGAGTAAGCTGACTGACAAACATGGCAACATGGTTTAACGGTGGTGTATGTATAGGATTTAAGAGCTATACATTTAGTGTAATTTGTTAGCTCTATGAGAATAGCTAGAGCACCGACAGAAACGGGTGTAATAATGCAAACCGTTACCAAAAAGCAGTATTCATCAACATCGAGTTTAGGCAAAATGTCTGTTGGTGACAGTTGCCGTAATGTGTACTTTTTCTATAACACAGAGCTTATATTTAGCACAATGGAGGTAGAAAATGATATCTCAAAGAACGGCTAGCAGAATTAGGTGTTAGATTAGCTCCATTACCTGAACGTTCAATTAGAATAGGCCTAAGCATTAAATGCTTTTGTGCAGTTGAGAGAATCGTGTTAGGTCGTAAGTTTAAAAAAAAATGGTTTGAAGGAAAAAAGAAAAGCAAGCCCTAATGTTTTAGCAAGTGCACAGACAATTATACAATAATTATCCTTGTTTGAAATCTTATGTGTAACTGGCGACACCTGACACGACAATAAAGCGATTCTGTCAACCCAATCTTCTTCACTATTATTGGAGGCACCAACTGATATAACCAGTCAGTAGCACAGAAAATACATTCTCCACAGAGAAGCCTTTAATGCCGTTGTCTGTTATAAAGCTTTAAACTTCAGAGATTGCCGCACTAACCTTACGCGTCATTGTACTATAAATAGCTTGCAACAGGAATGGCAATCAGCAGACGTACATTGATGTCATCTTTGGAAAAACTTTAGCTTCCTGCTGATTGGCTGACTGTTCTCGCAGAAGACATGCTTTTGTATTTAGGGGTTTTGGACTGATACTCGCGGCGAAAAAATTTAACTGGAGCTCATGAGATTAGGATGGTATCACAAGGCTACCAGTTTTTAGCCCCAGCTCATGGTTTGTATTTGTCATGGTTATTTCAAAATGTAACCTCGACGTTTGCTAACAGGAAACTGTACAACCCAAACAACGCAGCCTTGGGCATGGCCACCATGCGGGCAGGAGTTACGCATTGGCAAGGAGGGGAGATAGAGATTGGTCATGGGATGATCTGCAAGGCTTACGCCATTCTCATGGTCACCCATGGCCCTACGCATCCAATCACGAAGGACCTGGAGGTGAGGCACTGGGACTCTAGCCAGCAGAACAGTAAACTCTTAGTAATAACAAAAATTCAGCAATACGTACATAACTGGCTCT
This sequence comes from Percopsis omiscomaycus, assembly GCA_027575585.1. Classification (NCBI taxonomy): domain Eukaryota; kingdom Metazoa; phylum Chordata; class Actinopteri; order Percopsiformes; family Percopsidae; genus Percopsis; species Percopsis omiscomaycus. The sequence goes on along the minus strand of JAODLI010001073.1, from coordinate 861 downwards.
GTAGTAGTAGGCAAGTGGCAGTTTTTGACTGTTCAATGACTATTTTGTAACCCCCACCCCCCAGGCCATGCGCATGCAGACAGAAATGGAGTTCCGGATGTTTAAGCAGAATGAGTACATTTACCACAGTATGAGAGAGGCAGCCTTGAAGAACAGACCAATGACCATGATGAATGAACCATCACCTGTACAAGAAGGCATCAAGAACCTCTTCCACCGGAGAAAGTGAGCAGCGGTCAAGAAGAGTGTTGACCTAATGTCTTCCCAATGATCCTTGTCTTGTACAGTGGTGGAATATACTGCAGTAGGGGAAGTGAGAGCAATGCATCTTTGGTTTACAGATACATTGCTCACCACATGAACAAAACAGCTAGGGTATTTATTGAAACAGCAGGTTGGAAGTCCCGTGGAAATATGAGACTTCAAGAAAAGGTCAAGCCAAGTACAATTTTAGAATGCCAAATTGTAAAACTGCCATGTCATGGCCAGTTACAGTCTTGACATCGTGAAGATTTAGTGCACGTGTGCCAACATATTTCCTTTCCACTACCTGTCATAGTGACGAGTGAGCCATCTAATTGATTACTACAGCTGTGTGAAGTGATCAGTTTTAACTAGTTTGTCTTCCTTCAAGTTTTACAGTTCATGTATGAGACTGAAACAACATTTCCATTAAAGAGGTTTCACTATATTTGTGCATTTATTTTGCCTTGAGGGCTGGTTACGACTGCAATTGCGCCTAAAAGGCCATAAGGAAATCCATTTTCAACCACTCTGATAAAGTACAGACAAAATCCATGCATTCAACATCTTTATTCTAGTACAGATATTCACATGCGTTTACTGGTCCTCTTGTAAACA
>JAODLI010001072.1:0-11540 GCA_027575585.1 Percopsis omiscomaycus | reverse complement strand
TTATAATTATTTATTATAATATAATAATTTCTTTACTAAAAAAAATAATATTATTATTAGTATTAATAATAATAATAATGTAATTAGTATTACATTATAAACAAATATTTTCCAGGGCTCAACTCACGCACAGATCTAGTTTTGGAGGCATTCGTTCGTATTAATGAGCCACTAGCTGCTGATTGGCCCATTGGAAAACTGCCACTTCGGGTGCGTTAAGGGTACTCAGACACTTTACATGGGTTCAAATTATAATAGAAAGCAACAGACATGTAACATGCAACATTAATCACACATTAAAAGCAGTCCCAGTAAAAAGGCGAGTTGGGATTAGTGACTTGAACATGGACAGGTTCTGCTGCAGTCTCTGATGTGTTTTGGGCAGAGAGTTCCAGCGGGGGAGGGTCCGGCCACGGAGAGGGCTCCGTCGCCCCAGGTCCTGTGCTTGGTCCCGGCGTGGTAGAGCCAGAAGGCTGGCATCAGGGTGTGCTGCTGGAGCATGTCGGTGAGGTAGGAGGGGGCCGGGGGCCCCGGGTTACGGAGGGCTTTGTGAGCGAGGAGAATGACTTTGAACGGGATCCGTTGTGGGACTGGGAGCAAGTGGAGGTTCTGGAGGGCAGGGCCGATGTGGTCACAAGAACAGGGAACGGGGGCAGCAGAGTTCTGGATGTCCCGGAGTTTATGCAGGAAATTTGGGTGATGTGCCATGGAAAATGCTGTTGCGGTGCCATTCTGGATGTAATGAAGGCATGGATCAAAGTTTCTGCCGCAGAGAAGGAGAGTGATGGTTTTTAGGTGGATGTGTGAGCGGGGAGACAGAGCGGAGTTGTCGATGGTGGGGCAGAAGTTGCGAGTGGTTTTGGTGAGGGGTTTGGAACCGATGATGACAATTTATCACAGTTTAGTTTGAGGAAGGTAGCTTGCATCCATGATTTTAATGTCAGTATGGCAGTTGGTGAGAGTGGAGTGAGCTGCAGTGGTTGGTGGATTTGGTGGAGACGTTGAGCTGGACGTCATCTGGCAGTTGGTGAGAGTGGAGTGATCTGCAGTGGTTGGTGGATTTGGTGGAGACGTTGAGCTGGACATCATCGGCGTAGCGGTGGAACGGACACCATGACGACGTATGATGTTATCAAGGGGGGAGCATGTGCAGGATGAACAGGAGGGGACCAAGCACAGAACCCTGGGGGACGCCTTAAGACAGAGGTGCAGAGTTTGTCTGTTTGTGAGATATGACCTTGGCCAGGAGAGGGCAGCACTGGTGATGTTGAGAGAGGATTCAAGGCGAGAGAGAGGAATCGTGTGGTTAATGGTGTCGAAAGCTGTGAAAGCGGAAGTTTTAAAAGTGAAACCACTTACTTGTCCAACAGTCTGACTGATGCACGTACAAAAGCAAGTAACCCGTTAGGCCTTTACAGGATTTGTCATCATCACTATTCAATACCAGTATTTTTATTAATATTACCAGCAATCGGGACAGGTTTTGTGCGTTATCGCCACTACAGAGGCGGTTGTATCCACCATCATCTTGTGCTCATACAGTATGGGCGGGCTGATGTAAATTTAATGTTGAAGATGATTGGTGCCTAGTTGTTAAGTAGAAACTATTGGAGGAAACACATTTTTGTCAGGTAATATAGGTGTGCACATACACATTCATATTCTGTCATTTAGCAGACGCTTTTTATCCAACGTGACTCACAAGAAGTACATTTGTCATTATTTGCCGATAGTATTTCAGCTGGATATTTGAACGGTTGCCTCAGCAGTCACTGGAGCTAGACCTGTTGGGTTGAGCTGCGTTCCAAGAACTCACACCCACATTATATCACATGCCTATCATTGCGCAACACAATCAAAGCGTTATCGATACACGCCACCACTTTAAAGTAATGTAGGCATATATTGACTAATGTAATGTAGGCATATATATTCGATCTATAGTGTATTATAGTAGATGTGCAGATACTTGCGACCTGGTTGAGCGCAGCATACCTCAGTAGTATATTTACTTTTGGGAAGCCCTCCCACTTCTCGCGGCACTCCGGACACTCACTCTTGTGCGAAGACTCCCACCACAGAGCCAGGCAGTGACGACAGAAGTTATGGCCACAGTTCAGAGTGGTGGGGTTCACCAGAATGTCATAGCAACAGTGACACGAGAACTCGTGTTCGGAGAGGACATGGCTTCCCGGGGTCGACTGAACGTGTTCGGATGAGTAAGGGGGGTCATCCATTAACTCCCCATGCCTGACGTCGTGTGACTCGCTCTCCATCTGTAGATAGGACAGCATTTTTTTTCTACAAGCATGTTAAAATAGAACGTTAGGACAATTTAAGTCAGCTCTTACAGCAGTATACGACGGGCAGTTTATACCAATGAACTGGTGGAAACCGTTTTCTGGAGCACCAAGTGAAAGTGAAATGAGGTGATCACATTCACATAGCGACAGGATACGTCGAAGCACCACAGCATAGAACTGAACGCAAAAAGTAAAAACTGCGTCAAACATAACGAATGCGAACCGTTTGGTTTGCATCGTCCTGAATGGCCCCCCTGGCTGTGTATGTAACGGGTTAGCTAATTAACGTTACTGTAGTCTAACGTTAGTTCGCAACTAGACAATAAATAACGTTACAGTTGGTTATGAGGCAACAGTAACACTGACTTTTGGACTAAGGAAAAAGCGTTGTCAGTTACAAAACGTTCACCGGGTAACTCTGTTTCTGATACACATACAAATATTATAGTTAATGCTAAGCTGGCCAAGTTAGCCTATAAAACTACAGCTGGATTCTTCACATTAAGCGATGCCTCCTTACGTTCGTCTTACCTCAGAAATGGCCTTTAATGCGTTAACCTGCTGGAAGAATACATCGCATACTTTTTTTTTTACCTGCGTCTGGTTATTGCGGGCTCATTTAAAAGGCAGTGCTTGCAGTAAGTGAGTAGAAATAGGATCAGTCTCAGTGGCTGTCGCCATGGCTGTACTTTGCTTTGCTTTGGGAAAGCCCCACGCGCAGACGCACTGCGGACACGTGGATAGCTAGGTTCCCATTGGCTGGCGTACTCTACAGCTGTGGAGCTCAACCCTTTTTGCTATGGCGATATTTTCTTGTCCAGTGTTTTTGTGTGACTGCGTTATACTTTTTAGTATTTTTTTTCTGTTATATTTGGTATATTGCTATTATCTCAGTGTTTTGTGTGTGTGTGTGTGAGTGGTTATCATAGCTGTGATTCGTTCAAAAGCTATACCCTCCGAACAGTAGGTGGCGGTACATACCTTTTATCCGCAAAAACTTGAAGAAAAAGAAGCAGGGGAGTATCTTATCTTAATTTGTCATATTTTCATCCTTGTGGCCTCTTACAATAAAGACACCTCAAACGCGGCGAACAATTCAGATTATATCCAAGGTACCCTTCCATTTAGGCTTATAATACTGGCTGACGTTTGCTACACTTTCGACATTTTATTGAGGTATAATGGCTGTCAAGTTATTTAGCTAGTAATGGCTAATTTATTATTAAGGTGATCTTCTAACATGGCAGTAGCAGTATACTTAAAAGTTCGTCCAGTGTTGAGTGATATATCCAGCCAAGTAAATATGAATGACTCCCATGATCATATAACGGGTTTATAACGCGTCTACCATCATTAATGCTCGTGAACAAGTAACGGCTGTGTCCTGTCCTGTCATCAATATTGATAAGCATGTCAAATGTCTATCTTTAAAGCATAGTCCGTTTCATTACTATTTTAAAGCCTCCACTGTGGGAAGGGTATATCCATATGTAGGGTATACCTACATACATAAGCAGAATTCTCCATTCACAATGAAATCCATCGGTTGAGGGGAACACATTTTAGCAGCAGTCTTTCTGCCATTGTGTTGTGTGACTATATGAAGCACATTTGACTGGCTCAGCCCCAATAACTGTATGTGCGACGGGGACCTGCTATCTCCTACCTACACACCACTTGCCTATGTTTAACAATCAACTCCAGTCACGTGCGCTCAACACGTATTGATAGCTAACTAAATAATTTGTATTGCTTATATATAATAATAATCTATTTTTCTGATCATAGTTTTTAGTGGATGCAAAGTGGGTGCTCGTTACAAAACCCTCGACACCTACTGAGAATAGACACCAGACTTTATTGCAGAGTGAGGAAATCCACCTTCTCTGCAGCCAGAGGTGTTCTTCCACAGGGGGCATTGAAGAGATGCATTGACGAGATGCATTCGCATGCGCTTTGACCATGGAGGGGGCTTCTGGGACTGTGGCGACGTCGAGGATTGCTTACAGAAGCTCCTGGAGGAATGTGCCCTGTGTCACAACTCTACTGGGTCTCAAAGCACGACTTTGTGAGTATAACCCGAATAAATGGACGAGGAAAAGAGACATCACCGGGCCAACTATTATGTTAAAAAGATATACATTATACAAGGCCGGGTATCGATTAGGATCTCACGCTACAATTAGATTCTGATATGATACAGATACAATTTGATGATGAATTGATGAGATTTCTCATGATACAATTCCATATTGATTAATTGCTACATTAAAGATACTATGAGGACTTTTCCAATATTTCCCAATCAGTCTCCCTGTTTTTTCTCAAATCTAACCAATCGTTTTAGGACATAGAGACCCGAAAAGTTATATTACCATGTTGTTATACATCTTGTTTATGCATCTATGTACAGTATAGCAACATAGATGTATAGTTGATGTTCTAGGAAAGATGATATTGAATTGTTTGTGTTGTTTTTCATATACTTTACACATACTGTGCATCCAGAATCACTATACTGTACTATATACTGCATATGCTTCGGTCATTTCATTGTCTGTGCTGCTAAACACATTCTAGTGGGACTGAAGTTCACGGCAATCCTTTTCTAGGCACTCTATGTTTTTGTAATCAGGATTCTAGGCCGCGCCCTTGATGTCAGAAGCTTTAAACATGGAATCTGCGAACCTGAAAGACACATCACTCCGTCTTACCCTGAGACTGCAACAGGATGAGGTGGAAGAAGAGCAGAAACAACAGAAAGATACTGTTCATTTAGTCAAGTCAGACAGTGAAGCAGTTGAAAGCCATGCCAGTAAGTAATAAAATGGACAAGGACGCTTTCCAAAGCAATTCCACTTGAAACATGTTACTATGATACATGGAACGTATCCGTGACCAATTCCCTTCAATATTATCGCCATTAGAGATGCCGTCCAGTTCGAACATGGAGTACGCACGCAATGGCGGTCGATACATTCCTCCGCAATGACCGGTTCCAATGAAGTGATCATAATCTATATTCTTAGAATGTTGATGCATGGGTCTGCCAGGTTCATGTCAGTGTTGTCTGCCAGGGGTCTCCACTCCTTGAATCAACACTGTGATTTTGATAGGTGGCAGTCCTGCCCTCGCCTCTGATAACACAGGAGGTCCACAAACGCCACGCGCTGCTAGCAAGGTAATTCGTCGTCGGCCCAGCGATGGGATGTAACGGGATTTGAGAAGAAATGGGAAGTTTCAGATGTTTGACCTTCCCTATGCAGTTACCACGGTTGTGGTGCCGTTATTGCTGGGGCAGGATAGTCTAGTGGTCTCGGTGTTCGACTCCCAGCCTGAAGGTCGTGGGTTCGAGCCCCGGAGCTGGCCTACCTGTAAGCATCCTCGAGCAAGATGCCTAACCCCTACCTGCTCCATGTAATTGTACTCACTGTAAGTCGCGTTGGATAAAAGCATCAGCTAAATGACTTGATTGATTGAATTGTTATTTTTCTGATTATCTTACAATTTACAATTTGGCTTTTAGCAGACACTGGGAGTCCAACGCCCAGACCACTAGACTATACTGCCCCCTACTGGCTGGGAGTCCAACACCCAGACCACTAGGCTATCCTGCCCCCCCTTGGCAATAACTGGGTCTCTCGGGCTTCGTGTTTCCCGGTTATGTTTCTACGCTAGGACGGCTCCGGGCCTTCAGAGTCCCAGGTGGAGCGGCAGGGCTGGCGGGAGAGCAGCAGCTGCTCGCTGGTGATGGAAGTCACTGCTGTGGAGGAGGAGGTGGGGCCGGATGGAGGAAAGGGAAAAGGGGCAGCGAACAGGAAACCACTCCCTTCCATTTCCCAAGGTAGAAAAGACCAGGTTAGCTGGACGATGGCGTTTCTGCCCGTGGAGCTGTTGACATTTGAATCTGCTGTTGGCAGGAAAGAGGCGCGGGGTTAAAAGGATGGTTCCAATGGTGCCGCTGCTGTCATTGGAGCTCCCAGAAGAAAGGGCCGACGTTTCTGCTAACTTTGGTAAGTTCTTGTTAGTCAAACCGAAAGATGGTAGCAGGTTGAAAAAATAAAAATAAAAATAAAAAATAGCTGTAACACAAGGTTGTAAAACAAATTTTTAAAAAAATTATCTTGGATTATTTCATAGTATTCTCTTTTTGTACTGTCCTGACCTAAATGTGAGAGATTATAGATCTTTTAACATAAAATACCCCCATCTCTACTCAAAGAGAGATGACAACTTGGCACATAGCACTGTCCCACACCCCAATGGTCAGGTCCCCCACACTTCCCGTTTACAGTACAGGACAGAAAGCTAACGAAAACTATAATAGATGTTAAAACTACACAGACAACGCAAACACAAATCTATACAAATTTATGATGGTTTCGACAGTTTAATTTGTTGTTGGAGTGTCAGAATGTGTGTAAAGATGTTGTCATTTTATGATGCAAGCTATTTGGCTTCCTGTGGGTGCTCCCCTACCTTTATTGGCCCAGTCCATCAGGTGTTTTTTGTTTTGTGTAATGTAAGGTACTGGTATCCTCCAAAGGGGTAGCTTAGGTTTATATTTGCAGACCTGATTACAGAGCAAAACCTATGGCCGTATACAGAGCAGAGTTAAATACGAATTTATATTCCAAACTTAGTGTCACTATGAGTTTAAGTGTCGCATTCTCTCCATATTGTTATTTCTACTATTCTTCTCTGTTGTGAAGGCAACAGAAGAGGTAGAAAGAAGGTTCTGGATACTCGAGTTGTGTTGGTGGGACACTCAGAGGAAGACCCCGGATCTGAGAGTATTCCCATTTTACCCGGTGCGTTGGAATTGAAATATGTCAAAAAACAATTGACATCTTTGTTCTGTTGTTTTAGCTCACGTTCTTTTTATTATAGTGAAAAGATCAACCCGAAAAAAGAGGGAAATCTTTACCACAGTTGCATCAACAAACTCAGTTCTTCCAGGTGAGAAGAAGAACAATGTGCGTAATTTTACTAGAACGCTTTTTTAGTTCTATTTTAACCGATTTCTTTTTCTTTTTCAGTAAAGCGACCTTACAGAAAAAGGAAAATTATCAAACCAGTTGCAGAAAATGATGATACAGTCATTTCAGCTTTTCCTGGTAAGAGCAGATTAAAAACTGTATTTTTAAGAAACCTTTTTAAATGGATTCTGCTGGAATTTTTGATATGAAGCATTTTTTTTGCATGCATTATAAAGGGTAAATCCTTTCGTATTTAACCCAGACCTCATTTGATGAAATGTCATGTCTGTAATTAATCATTCTCCAAAATCTTTTACTTCACTATAGACAGCCAAACAACACAGTTACGTACAGCTACCGCTATTGTTTAGAGTACGTACACAAAGTGATTGTACTGCCAACTAGTGTACTGCAAAACGAAAATAAGACATTAGAAAGAGACAACCGGTGTCTAACAGCTTACCATAGCAGAACAGCAAGCAAAACACCTCATTGTCCCCAAAGCATCAACCTTTTCATGTCATGTATATCCTACGTGTTATGAGGGCAGAAGAGGCCTACTTTTCATCTGCTCACAAACACGATTAGGATGCACGGTTATATTGTTTTGCCACTGGGGGGCGTCAATGTTAATAGATGGTCTAGTGTAGATCAGTAGTTGGTGAAGAAGAAGAAGAAAAGAGAAGAGAAGTAATATCTAATGTGAAAATACTGCAAAATTACACAATTGAATAAATATATAAGTGAGAGAACTGAGTTGCCTGACTCCATGGGGCACGTAAATCACAATTTCAGCAATTATAGGCCCTTTTAAATAGGGTTATGAAACAAGGGTTGATATAAATCCTCCCAAGTTTTCTTTACCGTACTCATTTTGCAACACAGACAAGAGGCGTTTCAGAAAGAGAAAAGCCAACCTTCCAGCTGCCAAGGATGAAGGCGGCGCTAACCCTGATTCTTTTATCTCCGGTAAGTGTCATTTGAAATAGTCAAACAGCCTTTAATACAGCAACGAAATGAAAGCTTATACAGAAAATGCATCGTCAGTGGATTACACTCTAAGCATTCCATAGCCGTTCCGTTTCCCCCATGTATATGAATAGCTCACATAACTCAAATATACCGTTCCTCGCAGGAAGGGGGCGCCCCGGCCGAAAGAGTCGATTACCAGTGGAAATCCCCCCCGAGCTCCTGAAGGAGCCGAAGGAGAAGATGATATACCGCTGCTCCGTGTGCGGCAAGGACTTCCCCCACGCCTACAAGCTGGAACGCCACGAGCTGACCCACACAGGAGAGAGACCCTACAGCTGCGGCGTCTGCGGGCGGGGGTTCAACCAGAAGGGAAACCTCAAGACGCACTACAAGGTGCACACGGGTGAGAGCCGTCTCCCACGCGACCTTTGACCCTCACACTGTATGGCCAGAAGTATGTGGACGCTGTCGATCGTCACGCGGTCGGGGCGTGGGCGACAGTGGCACAGGGGGGTAGAGCAGGTCGTCTGGCGGTCAAAAAGTCGCTGGTTCGATACCCGCTGACTTCTGTCTTAAGTGTCGAGGTGTCCCTGAGCAAGACGCCTAACCCTAACTGCTCCCGGTGTGTTGGATGGCGCCTTGCACGGCAGACACCACCATCGGTGTGTGTGTGTGAATGGGTGTGTGTGAGGCAATGTACAGATCTTTGGGTGGCCTGTTTGGTACAAATAAGTGCTATATAAATGCAGTCTGTTTACCACACCTGTACGAGCTGGTCGGGCGTCAATATGGAGTTACAACAGCCTCCCCTCTTCTGGGAAGGCTCCCCACAAGAAGCTGTGTGTCTCAGCAGACTGCATGGCTTTGTGCTCGGTGTTTGTTACGCACCTGTTAGCAACGGGTGTGTGGCTGAGACACCTCAACTCAATAGTCACGTGGGTTAAGGTGTCCACATACTTATGGCCATATAAATAAAGAATTTATTTAAATAAATAAAATACTAGAAATCTCTCGTTTGAGAGGAGTGCCACCGTTCTGTTTGAATACAAACCTGTGACCTCCACAATGCCTTTTTACGCAGGACATACAAGCACTGTTGCGGACTGGACAGGCGACAGTAGTCCGACGGCACTGGACATCCCAGAATACTGTGACCCGGGCATGGAGGAGACCAGGATGGAGTCCTCCCTCTGCTGTCTGGAGTGCGGGAAACACTGTGAAAGCCTCTCAGCGTTACAGGCACACCACGTAACCATGCACGCGCGATCCGCGGCCGAGCCCGCCGCCTCCTCGCACTCATGCCAGCGCTGCGGCTTCCAGTGCAGCGACAGAGGACAGCTGGAGCAGCACCTGAAAGGCCACGCCAAGGAGAAACCCTACTCCTGTCCCGACTGCGGCAAACGCTTCATCAATGAGAGCTACATACAGGTTCACCAGCGCATCCACACAGGGGAGACGCCGTACCTGTGCTCCCAGTGCGGGAAGGGCTACCACACGGCTTCATCCCTCAAGCTGCACGAGATGCAGCACTCCGGGGAGAGGCCCTTCGCCTGCACGCTCTGTGGGAAGAGGTTTCGCATAAACTCCTACCTGACTGCACATTACCAGACGCACAGCAAGGACAGACCCTTCCACTGCGGCGTCTGCGGGAAGGCCTACACGAGGGCGGAGGAGCTGAAGGTGCACCAGAGGCTTCACACCGGAGAGCGCCCGTACCGGTGTGGAGAGTGTGGGAAGAGCTTTATCTACCGGCAGGGCCTGCGGCAGCACCAGCGCACACATGCCGGGAAGCGCATTGGCCCCACCAGGCAGCTCGGCAGGCCCAAGCAACAAGCCAGGCTGGAAGACTGATGCTTTGATCAACGTTTTGTGCAGGACTCTTTGAAGTTCTCCAAAGCTGTTCTCTTTTAAAACCTTTTACCATTTGCCCTTGTGTCTGTTTGGTGTCTTCTAAGTTAAGCCAAATTCTAAGGCAACCACAGGTACAATATAGATTTATTATAAGTGGATTGAAAGAACGCGTTCTTGTCTTCCTGGTATTCATGGTATTCTGTTCTGAAGAAGCATCTGTACAATTTGAGTGCCTTTATACTATGCATGCCAAACCTAGGTATATTCTCCATTATGTTAAACATAATCCGTATTGATGGAATATACATTTTATAAAATAAGGTCTTGATGCTTTACACATCAAAGAATAACATGGATTTTCTTTTTAATCACTGTTTACATTTAGCAATTTTGAGCTTCACTTAGTGACCCTATAGAGTATCAGTAATAGGTCCATGCGTTGATGTGATGTAGTATAGAAATGGGACATTATAGAAATACTTCTTTCATGTAGGTGTTGGTTTTAATGCCACTGTAGATTTTTTTTCTAGTTTAATATATTGCTGGCGCACTCAGGCACATGAATGATACATGATCAATAAGCTTGTGTGTGTGTAAACGTAAATAGTTAGATGGACTATGATGTGCTTGGATGGGTTTTTACTGTAAAACACAGCACCCATCACCTGTCTTAGAGAGCTAGGTCATTTTAATTTCTATACATCAATGTAGGTGGTGGCAACATACGTGTCTAACTTGAGGAATCCACAGCAGAGAATTTGGATGACCCTCATGGTTTTGGTTGCCCTTAAAACGTAGCATTATTTGGTGTAGAGCAATAAATGGCTTCTACACACACATGCAGCCAAACCTGTGTGTGTGTGTGTGTGTGTGTGTGCGCGTATATATATATATATATATATGACATAATCAGTGATGGTGATTATGGTGAGGGTGCTATGCTATGGGTCAAATGAACCGCACAGGATTTGCAAATAAAACAAATACTGTGGATTTTCAGTACAATTTCATGGTGGAGATAAAACTGAGACTTCTTGCCCTGCCTTTTTGTACGAGTGAGAGGCCAAATAGATATAGATTTTTGTTATTAGCGGCATAAGGTACTTGCCTTACATGCCTTGGAGAAATATTTGTATGTTCTTGAAATCCAATTTTACCGTACTGGTTAGTAACATCGGGTGATGTTTGTGCCGTCACAAAACTACCAGGCTTGAATCCAGTGAAGGCACGATGAACAAGTATGGCGTGAGAAATGCCACTAAATCTTGAAGCTCAATCGGTAACTTTACAACACTGCTACATACATATTCATATACTAAAACATTAATGAATGCATGAATAATACTTAATTAACACATAGTCATAAATAAATACCCATTAATAACTTTAATGTTATGGCGGGGGGGGGGGGGGGGGGACCACACAAAGGAGAGCC
>JAODLI010001071.1:0-32334 GCA_027575585.1 Percopsis omiscomaycus | reverse complement strand
CACAGTCCCCCCGGCCCGTGTTAACCCCCCCCCCCCCCCCCACCACACACACACACACACACACACACACACACACACACAGAGCACTGAGTGGCGATCGTCCCGTTGGGACGCGCGTTTAGGAGGAGCGACGGTGTCTGCAGAGGGACGGTTCACAGCTTTAAAAGGTGGCTGTCGTCTCAGGGGTCAAGTGGGACTACTTTAGCCCTGCGCCGCTTGTGTGCAGCCATCTCATTTGGCCACTTTTGAGCGGAGAGGGGAGGGAGGAGAGGAGGGGAGGGAGGAGAGGGGGGAGCGGAGTGGAGAAGGGAGGAATTTTGGGGGCTTGTGTCGTCCGGCGCCCCCCCGGCGCCCCTGTCATCGTCTGTGCCTGGTGGAGAACGAGCCCGATCCGGCCGATAGATAGGCCGGGCCGTCCCACACAGTTTAATCAATTGCTAACGCCCCCGCCTCTCCCCAAACCCACCCCACCCACCACCACCACCCCTGACTGACAGTTATGACTGTCGCGCTACGCTGTCCGAAGGTGAGCGCTCGAACCCCGAATGCCTGTTGACATTCCGTGCACTGGAGGCTCCAATCAAGCCTCAACACTGGAGAGCGCCCCCCGCAGGAGCCTACAGTGCCGACACGCAAGGCGGCATCTCCGCGGTACAGCGCCCCCCACCCGCATCCAGCCAGCAGCCCCTCAAATCCAATCGGAGCTCATTCGTCAAATGCCCAGCAGGACTCCACCGGTGAAGAGAGCGACAGACAGAGGGATGCTTTGTCTTTTAAAAGGGACGGTGAGTGACAGCAGCTGCATAGCAAGGCAGCACAACAAATCTATCGTTTTATATCAGCCTTCACTGGCTTCCAATGTATCTCAACGCGCCGGTATGAGATGGAGAGTTCGACAGAAGGATCAAGGAGTAATAAGTGAGCATACCAATGCCAACTGCTGTCCACCGCTAAGGAATCTTGTGAGGAAAACTTCCGGAAACATGTTGCAGATGTGTTAGAAGAATGTTTTTGTTGGAACCCAAAGGCGTTTGAAAAACAACATCAAAACGAGCATGTGGCCTTGTATTAAGATAAAGCAGTAAAGGGATATTGCCACAGACTTATGTTTGTGCTACACAGGTTGTGTGGTCTCCCTCTGCCAGTGACACGATGGTTTTTATCTTCTATCCCTCGCCTGTCCTAGTTTGATATACTGCATGTTTCATGCGTGGATGCCTGTGACATTCAACGTTCCCTTCAGAGGCAGGCTTTACCGCCAGGTTACGGGACAGCTCGTCGATTTTTAGATGCTATTCACTCCCATATCTTTTGCCTTTGATTTATCACGCGCACCCCTCTCCTCTCTTTGAGCGCCTCACGCGGCGTGCACCTTGTATTGCCGAGCCACCGCCCGGGTGGTGGTGGTGGTGGTGGTGGGGGGGGGGGCTTTAGATCAGAGCGGCGGGGCCGTCAATCTGCCTGTGACGCGGCCCGAGGACGCTGGCCTTTTCAAACGGAGAGCACTTGACGCTAACCATATCAGAGACCCCCTGCCGTGAGTTGCCCTACTCGCGGGGGGAGGGGGGGGATGAGCGCCAGAGACAGAGGGGGAGGGACACAAAGAGATTGTAACATGACAAGAGGATGAGAGAGAGAGAGAGAGAGAGAGAGAGAGAGAGTGCATTGAAGGCTCGAAGAAAGAGGAGAAAACGAGCGTGAACGCGTGGAACAGGGGTTGTTGGAAGGTGTTGTTCTCTATTCATATACTGCGGGAAACCATCCCAACTGACTCGCCTCCTGACGTGTTTGACGCTGTTTCCCACCTTACCTGCAGTTCATATACACGTCTATATCCGCAGGAGCCCTGCAAGCTGTCACAGTTCCAGCAGCACAGCTCGCATCGCTTTTCCCCTTCAGGACTTCGTTTCTTTCATTTTCTTTGATCTTTTGCAGACTTATTCTCAGACACACCATACCTAAAGTATAGTGTAGTCACAGACGTCGGTACTGCACTACTGACGAATATCCATACTTATATAATAACCAAGAGCTCATTGTTTCCTTAGTTACAAGTACAACTAGGTCAATTAGCAGACGCTTTTATCCAAAGTGACTTACAATTACATGGTGCTATTACATGGAGCAGGTAGGGGTTAGGCATCTTGCTCAAGGATGCTTACAGGTAGGCCGACTCTGGGGCTTGAACCCATGACCTTCCGGCTGGGAGTCCAAACCCCGGCCACTAGACTATCCTGCCCCCCAGGATAGTCTAGGCCTGCGTTTCCCAACTCACCCAAAATATGTCTAGGTATTATTATTTTGACTTGACCTTGAGCTACAATTCATCCTGCCACCATGAGGGAATTTGCAGTTTTTATAATCTAGGGATTAGGTATGGATTTAAAATGATGCAAAACTATGCAAATACAGTATGTAGGTAATGTTTAAATCTGCAAATGCATATAATGATTGTAAATCACCATTTGCATAATTTTGCAGATATGCAGTATGTATAGGATACTGGGATAGACGATTGAAGAATTGAAACAACATTTGACAGAGATTCGATTTACACAACCACGCTGTCTATTCATTGTTGCCACAATACAATGCTCAAGGTTTTAGTTTTACTTAGCTCAGTTATCATCTAAAAGCATAATCAGACAAGTTGAGCACGTAATAATTGGAGTGTAGATTATGTGCATTGCAGGGCAATCTATCAACGCTATATTAGGAGTTCATTTATTAAAGTTTACTTGTTTGTATAAATTGTTACTGCACATTCGAGACATATGATGATCTAAATATTTATATAAGTTTTCCAAGAATTGTACATATCTAAAAGTGGCATTTTTCTGGGAGCAAAGTTTGACTTCCTGTAAGTAGCTTACGTAACCAAGAAGGACATTTGTGATAACACCCTTTAGCCCCCGCAAATCTGCAATGGTGTGTGTGTGTGAGCTAGAGTGTGATCGGTTGCTAATTAAAAGTCAATTAGCCCACAGCCTGGCAGGCGACTGACCCCTCTAAACATGGGAAAGATCGGGGACAAGCGCAGTTCCCCGAGCTCATTACTTACCGCGACACTCTCCTTCTCCTACGTACCACAGGCTGTCTCTGTCCGGCACTCTGCCTGGCTTCCTATCGGTTTCCTATGTGTTGTTCCCAAAACACCACCAGGGTGGGAAAATGTGCAATAACTAGGGTGGAGCCACTGACCACCACTGATGGAGTGTTGTTACAATTTCATTTAGGTCATTTAGCAGACACTTTTATCCGAAGTGACTTACAGTGAGCACAGTATTAAGGAGCAGGTAGGGGTTATAGGCATCTTGTTCAAGGATGCTTACAGGTAGGCCGAGCTTGTTGGCGATCGAACCCACAGCTTTTCGGGTGGGAGTCGCGACCACCCTAACCATTGGACTGTTTATTTTAGCGGAAGGTTGTCAGATTTAGATGTGTAGCCGCTAGCATGTCTGCATGCTAACATTCACTGCCGCAGTGCGCTAACGCCGCAGTGTGCTAACAGCTTGCTCTCTTTACTTGTCACTGGTTTCAGAATGCTCAGAGAATGACTCGACAGAGAATTATAATTCGTCCCATGTCGTTTGTACTTCCTGTGGCTGCGGCAGACATATTCTTTTTTCTCCTTCATTCCGGGAGAAGAAATCGATGGTAAAGCGATATCTTTTTCATTTGTTTCAAGTTTGAGGATTGATGGAGAGGAAAAGGTGAACACCTCCATCCCCACCACTCCCTGCTGTGGTAGTACTGTTACTAGTACTACCACCGCCAACTAGTACTTCCTACAGGCCTACTATCATGTACCTAGAGGACTGGGTATGTTTCCTGTTTCTAGCCTTCAACACTTCACAAACAGAATATTCTTTAGGTGGTGAAGTTTATTAATTAATGTACTATAGACTCAAATAATTATTGCAGATTATTGAGTTAATTTTACCTCAGAAAACAATAGTGCAGTAAAATATTGTCCCTATAATAGTGCAGTGACAAAATATTTGATATGAACATGATCTATTGATCACCGGATTTCAAATTAAAAGATACTTTACTGTAGCCCCTATAGATAAAACACTTCTAGTTCCTTTACTACACCAGGGCGTTGTGTCAATATATTGTGTTTTCATGCACTGTTCATAAAGTGTTTGCTGTGCACTTCTTTCCATGAGTGGATTTACTACTCAGTGCTAATCTCATCGTAATGAATCAAGTCTCCTGTCCTGAATCTTTATGTCTGCCAATTTCCTTAATCCCATTAGATTACTTGTTTATTGCACATAGTGGAAAAATATATATTTTAGATGCCCACCGGCCTAATGATGTTTATCATTTACGCCTACTTTAATATTGCAACACGAAAATCCAATATGTTGTTTAGCCTTAATATGAACATTCTAAACACTCAACAGTGTCAAAACCAGATTTTTTACAGTCCGTATTTATCGACGAGGGGCATGTGGAAATGTGCTATTGGCCAGTGGGCATATCCCACCCCCATCCAATGTGGTGATGGGAGGTTCATGTCAGGTAGCCTTGTTAAAACAATCCTTATTTGGCAAGTTTAAAAAATGTGTTTAAAACAAACAAAAAAAAGAAACAAAACAGCATTGCAAGTTTCTTGTCACGTTGTTCAAAAGAAGACCTGCAGCAAGTCACGCTTAACATTTGCTGTGACAACACGAACAGAGAGGGCCGCTGGCTCCGTGCATAATGCCAGTCAGAGTGAGGAACGGCCGGGATTCATAAAACACCATTAACGCTGCCTTAACTCTGTGGGATACGCTGGGGAAACTGTGGGCAATTACAGTAAATGTGCACGTACATAGCAGGAGGCTGCTATGTTTAGTTTTTAGTTTAAGTTTCATAAAGAATAAAATATACCCACCCCCCTCCCCATTAATAGTCACTAAATATTATAATTATAAAAAAAATTAAAAGAAATTGTTCTACATTTTCTCCATCTGACAGTGTTCCCTTGGACTGACATGAATATGTAAAAATAATAATTAAAAATCCAATAAGGACTTGCATTAAGTCATAAGGACTTCAGTTGTGTTTATCTTTACAATGTTAAATATGAAGTGCTCCTTTTCTTTCAGGAAGTGCATGCTTGGTAGATTTTAGAACGGTGTCTTTGTTAAAAGCCAGAGGTATCCACTTTGCTGTAACAATGGTAAAGCCAGGGTTTGTTGTGGGCCTGCGTCCAAAGGAAAGAAAGGACTTGTCAGTTCTGACAGGGCAGGATAGAGGAAGTCTTTCCCAGCCAAACTTAATTTCCTTTGGACAGATGCCCTGTTTGCACGCCCTTGGCTTAACATAGGTGATTTATCGGTTAAAAATGTTTACATTCAATATGGTCTCATAGTTCCCTCGTGTTACTCTTAAAATAATGATCTACTGTTATTCAGAGAACATGTGTCCTAACTGTATAAATTACAAATATTTTATTGAGCACTAACTGCCAAAGTACTGTATGTCCATATTCAGTTTTATTTTATATTATATTATATTTATTTGGCAGTTAGTTATATGTGTGCAACCAACTCTAAAACTACAACAGGCTATCGGGTTTTCTGTGAATTGGAAGCTGAACACATTTACACCCCGTAATCTTCCCTAGTCGTTCCAAAGCATCGGGCTGAAGTGTTCTTACTAAAGTCCCCTACCTAAAATGCATATCGCTTACAGTGCTTGGTAGCCAAAAGGTTTCTCAAAAAGACTATTCCCGTAAACATCGCACACACAGACACTTAGAATACAATTACACAAACTTTACAGTTACCACATTCTTATACAGTACATATGCTGTATAATGCTCTCAGCCCATACAGCAGGCACCCTAGAACTGTAGCCTGCATGACTAGTGAGCAGGCTGAAGAAGGCTGCGATGTCTTCATAGTATTGTAGGAGGGTCACTAATTGTAGTGCTGTTTTACCATAATTCATTCTTCACACGCCAGTGCCTCGCCCACGTGCATTCAGATAGATATGTTATTATCAATTAGTAGCTAGGCTATATATATATATATATATTATTTTTTTCTTCTGGGGGATTGTGTCCTCCTATTTGCCAGAGGCAGACATTTGTCTTGGTTTGCATGTGCTCTATTAAGCAGTATAATGGGCATTACCATGGCGAGCCTCTACGGCACACCTGCTAATGACCATACACCTGCGGCGGTTGGTGATACCATTCTGGTGACGGATGCCTCACTTGCCAAATCACGATTCACAGCCCAGTGACGCGGGAGTATTGTGGAGTCATCTTCAACATTTGGAACTTACATTGTGTAGCTTAATGTCTGACATGGGGCTGCAGCATAATATCCATTTACCTGTGTTTATTCAATTTGATACTGGAAAGTATAACTTGGTTTTCTGTAATGGTGTAGAAATATTTTCATCCATTTCCAGAGATTTATTTCTTAAGCCATGTTATTGTGTTAACAGATTTTTTGTATTGTCTTAATAAGGTTGTGTTTTTTTGTGTGCCAGTTTTAATGAACTCCATTATGTCCATTTGATTATCCTTGGTGAGACAATTATTCTGGAAGGAGTAAATATTTAGATATGTTTGTACTTTAGGCTTTTCAACAACATACATTATAGTTTAATTAAAAACAAATGATCCTCTTGTTTCTGCAGGAAAAGTGATTTCATATGGGATTACCGGTTTAAATTAAAACAAATTATTAATAAAGAACTGTTTCAGTAGAAAGTTCTCCAGTATTATTGCTGAATCTTTTTTTTAGTTACAAGTTTACCAAACTTTGGATTGGCATGTTGAGCTTTCTTCCTGTGTCAGCAACTGTTGTTTGTTTACAAGTAACATTAACTGGATTTGTGTAGTAATAGCATTTTATTGTCACACATTTTAAAAACATGTTTAAATTGTAAAAAATATATTGATACCTCCGATAACAAAATTGTAATACTGTATACTGAGAAGAACGATGTATAATAATTACAGGTATAATGGAATAGGTAGGGGTTGGGCATCTTGCTCAATCCCTGGCTTGAACCCACCCGGACCGCTAGACTAGACTATCCTGCCCCATATATATCACCCTGACAACCCTTGTATAGAGCCCACTGGAAAGCACATAGTCAAGGTTTTGTTCAGCGCTTAGGTCCTGTGGGAGGCTATCTGTCTGACTAGACTCTAATGTGACGTTGACCGGGCCCTGGCTCTGTGTGTCAGGCAACATCAGTCCTGACAGAGTCCGTGTCCTCCAGACAGACTGTTCATCCTTATATATGTAGGCTACTGTATGCCGGGGTCAGCACACAGTCTCAGGGGTCGTCTGACACCCCTTTTAAGTATAGCGGGAGAGAGAGAGAGAGAGACAAGCAGACAGATATATCCTCCATTGCGATAATTCCGGGAGTGTTTAGCGTGTCCTTGGGTCGAGCAAAGTAATTCTGCGCACTGGAACGCGGTGACTTTCCCGCCTGTTTTTGAAGGTGATCCCGTGTCCTCCGGGAGACGCACCGCCATGATTTGTGACTCCTATTTTACGTATTTCTCCCCCCCATCTTTCATGCTTCCCTTTTTGAAGATGCGGCTGGCATTTCCTCTCGCTTGCTTTGTGGGGGGGGGAATGGACAAAAATAACAGACGGCTGGCATTTGTCTTTATTCTTCGCTCGCCTTGTATGGGAATGCTGGAGCCAAAGGGATTTTTGACCCTGTCGTTGACATTCGACAAGGCCGATGGGGGTTTGTCGGGAGCAAAACACACGACCGCTGTTATCAGACAGCCGATGGTATCACAGTGAACTGATGGTTAGATGGAAGCCTTGCAGATTGTGGTCGGTTGTAGAACAAGTGGGCAGAACGCTGATATGTTCTAGAACAAGTGGGCACAACGCTGGCAGTAGAGCTGACGGGCTCCACTGCCAGGCACGGCCAGACCTATTTTCCCAGGCGCCAGAACAAGCGACCATAATCGTTTGAACATAGTCGTTTAAGTTCATTCCGTGTGCCTCTGTGTGTTTTTAGCTCATTTTTCTAGCTATTAATGATGCACTGTGGACCCAATGAGTAACAACAGTGCTAGGGGGGCCCAGTGGTTTTCAGAGTGAACCAGTGCAAACTGGTCCAGATGGCGCCTGAAAGCTTACATTATCTCCTCGCTTCCTGTCCTGGCATGGCCACCACAAATGCTTTCATTGGCTTTTATTGAAGAATGTAATGCAATTATGTTTTATATACTACACTAAAATATAATCCAAGCATTATATATTATAGAAAAATAGATTATTAAAAAATCATTGCATGGAATAAATTATATTATAAAAACCATGGGCAAATATAGAAATAAATGCAATAAAAAATGATAGATGTACAGTATATCCGTGAGACAAATATTGAATAACCTCACCTGTGCTATATTGTTTGGGTAAGCAGTATACTGGACATAAGTGGCTGTTTACTGTAATATGCATAACCATATACAGTAAATTGTACATATTTTTTTAAATGTTATATGTTATAAGTATTTAATATGTCTCAAAATGGGAGAAAAGGTAGGTGCCAACACTGCTTTCTGTGTATACAGCACGCATGGCTGAAATGGGACCGAAGACAGGATTAAGAGGCAACTTATTTTACTAGCCACAAAAAAAGAAAACAGTACTGTAAGCGCAGCAGAGGTAGGCCTATATATTGTGAGCCAGCATTAACTCCCAGCAGGAAATCATTCATCATTTAGAAACCTACATTGCTCATGCATTATGCGCAGCATTCAAACTTAAGACAGCCAAACTGGGAATTTATTGTCACACATTATTAAACATGTTTAAATTGTAAATTAAAAATAATACTGATACCTCCGATAACAAAATTGTAATACTGTATACTGAGAAGAACGATGTATAATAATTACAAGTATTACGGAGCAGGTAAGGGTTGGGCATCTTGCTCAACCCACCTTCAACACACCTTCAACCATCCCAGGACAAATGATTCAGGCCCATATTGTGCAAATCTGTGTCTTTCCTTGCCCTTGCTCTTGGTCACCGTATCCAATATGTGGTAGAATGTGGCCACGTTTGAAACTCATCCTGTTTTGCCATCATTTCCTGATTTTTTAAAAAGCAAGTAATTCTACAAGCTGTTTTCATTTGCAGCCCTTACAGATGCTATTAAGTTCTCAGCACCCAATGCTTAATGTGTCCTATATTACAAACTATATCGTTGTATATTTAAATATAAACACTGCCCACAGAAACAGCGTGTCCTTACATATGGCCAGAAAAACACGGTCAAAAGGATGGATTCATGATGGATTTGCTAAAGAGCACACAGAATTTAAATATAAATCGTTGTACTGAACTAGAGGCTGTCAGCCTAGTGTGGGCCTGGATCACTCCTCCAGTCATGAAAACACACGTGCGGCGAGATATCTGGCACTGACAGAGTCAGACTTCACATCACTGCCTCACACCCACTGCCCGTGTAGCAACGTGCTGTATTTGGCCCCATGCCGGATTACTGCGTTGGGCCTGTTTCACATCACTGCAACGCTCACGTGTCTCGACGACAGAACACAGACGTCACAATTATATTACTATTACAAATAGGTCATTTAGCAGACTCTTTTATCAAAAGCCACTTACAATCCCATGATGCTATTACATGGAGCAGGTAGGGGTTAGGCCTCCTGCTCAAGGATGCTTACAGGTAGGCCCAATCTGGGTCTCGAATCCACGACCTTCCGGGTGGGAGTCCAACACCTAGACCACCAGACTATCCTCCCCCCCCAGCTGGTGCATGGAATCTCCCAGCATGACGGAACACTCCGGGTTAACGGCAGTCGCCAAGGCCTGGTTTAAGAGTGTTGGAGACGCAAGGGGAGACATTTCCATTCCTGTGCTTTTGCTCCCCAAATTACACACCAGCAGACCAACTCACCTGTCACAACACTGTCATAGTGTCGTTGCACAGAAATGCGATACTTTGCCATAATGCTATTCTGTCGTCTTTGCCAAAGCCCAGGTGAAATTCTAGCTTTCAGCAAGTCCTTGGCTTAGAAAATAGTGGTTCAGATCCCTGTTTTCACTAGTGCAGGGATTAAGTAAGCGCAATAACTTTAAAGACTGACTTGTTAAATCCACGACTGTCCCTTTTTGCTTTGATCTCACTTAAGAATATTAAACAGCTCTCTCTCTCTCTCTGACAGTAGGTTTCAAAAGCAGGAAATGACATGTTCGGATGAGGAGGTGATTAAATAAAGGAGCTTATCAAACGGACGGTATCCTCTTTTCATGTGTCTCACCATTTGAGACGTTTTTTATTATTATTTGGGGGTTTTCTTTGGCGGGGGGTTGGTTATTTTGGCTTTGCTGTAAACTTGTGTAATACTTGTTTGAGTTGAATGTTTACGTTTGGGACTCACGTTCTGAAGTACAGCCCTTCATGCCTATGTGGGTTCGGGAGTACCGTCCACAAGAAGTGGCTAAAAACTAATTCAGTGGAGGTGAAAGAAAGAATAGGTTGGTTCAACTCAAGCCAGGAGTCAGGCTCTGTTGCTGGGGAGAAAGCCTAGCCTTTGCTATTTACAGAAACAACAGCTCAGTCTCCCGTTTGCCTCCTTGGGCGCCACAAAGAGGCCTGGCAGTGTGGTGTTAGACATAAAACAAGGTCATCAGTGCCCAACAGAATCTTTCAAGCCTCCTTTGCGGTAAATGCAAATGCCAGGAGGAGCTAAGCTAGTGTAACCGTGTTAACAGAACGCTTTAGCGTGTTCCAGACGAATCAGAAATGTATCACAGAGAAGGAATAATGAATCACAGCAGCAGGCAGAGCGAAGTGCTTGTCAAGCCAAGTCAGGTTCAGAGCTGAAACCAGAATCCCCTGCATCTATATGCCCCGTGTGGAGTTGCAGTTACACTTAGCAGCAGTTGTATGGATATTATGTGAAAATGTTTGTCGCCCTTGTGTTTGTTTACCCTCGGCTGCCCCGAGCGCCGAGCGCGGATGTGTGAAATAGGCAGACGTCTTAATCAGGACGTCAAAACATATTTTTACACGCTCGTCTCAAACAAAACTCCCCCCGGGCTCGGCTCCCCCTCGCCGTTTGTGCAATTTGTTATTTTTGCTAATGTTGCGCTAAAGATAGCGGCCGCTGAACGCTCGATCAGTCTCGCAACGGGCGCTCACAGCGTCGCACTCTTCCACACGAATCCTCTCCCTTCTCTGTCGATGTGCCGTGGGACTCTTTACCCGCTGTGGGGGAACTATTCCTTCTTAAAAATGGACAAACCCTTTTTTTCTGTTTCTTTTCCGTTTTTCTGCCCTCGCTGGCCTATCACGACTGGAGGGATAATCGGGCGTCACACACACACTCACACACACTCACACACACTCACACACACACACACACACACACACACACACACACACACACACGCAGGCTTTTTAAAAGATAGCTCCAGCATCATTAGCCATCTCTGTGATCAGCGGCTATTTCATTCTCTGTTATTTCACAGACCAGTGGTCCAAGCGCACAGCCGATAAGGAGTGCTGTTCTAAGATGGCCGCTACACTGGCTGTCCTGTCAGTTCTCTATATTAGTTTTCCTCATTTGCCTACAGCCCCCAACCCACCCCTATCATTACTACTAAAGTAAACCACACGTTTGGTTCTGTATTATTTTATTTTCATCACGTGGCACGTGTACAAGGCAGGCAGGAGTCAGCAGGGGTGATTTTCAGTACGGCTGCATGGCTGTGCGGGATGATTTATTAATCTTTCCTTCATCGGAAATCACACATCTCGGTACAGTATAATAGCACAAGTTGCACAACAACTTGAACTTGGATTTATTCAAATGGACGTCAGAAAGTATTGTAGTGTGTGGATTTGAAGGAGAGGAACAGGCATCAGGGCAAGCAGAAGTTACATTCCTTCATGTAATCCATCCAGCAGAGTCCGTACAGGAGCTGATGGGGACGTCAGCGTCTGGGTATGTTTCCCACTAGATTATTTAACGTAACTGCGCTTCTTTGGAGGGAATGCCAAGTGCGGTTAAGGCGTTCCAACGCAATACTGCTTGAACAGCAGGATGAGAACTCTTTCTCTGCCTTGAAGAATGTATTTTCAGACAAAAACCCTGTCCTGGTACAGGAACAGATGTCTTTTGAAACGGAATTGACAAAAAGCCAATGAATGGACAGCTGCATAATGACTCGCTTTCGCTTATAGAATATTCTATTCTATATATTTATTAGAATATATATTAGAATATTCTATTCTAAGCTAAATCTTTTTTGCCATTAGCAGCAGTCGCTGCCTCACTTAAGAAAGACCTCTATTGACCATAATGGGATATAGACCTACCTATTGTGTTCCAAGAACTGGTTATACAAGGACACCCCGGTCCCCATATGCTTGTAATAAGGGGTCCTACAGTGTTTGTATTAGACTTAAAGCCTTGGTCTGGCCTTGGTATTTTTGAGTTGTATAAGCTGTTTTGTTGACAGTGTTGGATGTTGGGAAATTGTCTTCAATAGTATGCCCTCCAATTATTTTGTTAGAATTCTCCTCTTCACACAGTATAGTCTTTTCCACTTATCCTACGACAGCGGAGGAAAGGGAATTCATGTGTGTGTGAATGATGAGAAGCGATGTGATAGATAAACTAATGAGCGTCGACTCGTGTTTGGATTACACATGGTTGTGTGTAACGGTTGTGCACCCTTGCCTATCAAGAAGCTAGCAATCTCCCATTTCAACGGGCGCTTGTTGCTCGGCGGTAAGCGGGAGAGTCAAATTTGCATTTCCTCCAAGTGTCAAAACATAAATCGCTGATGCACACGAGATGGAAATTTACAGCCAGAGGAGATCAGTGGGCCATCTATCAGTTTGTGCCATTTTAAAATGCATCTCCCTCTTGTCAAATGTGGGCTCATTGATTCCATGCACATATTTCATCCTGGCTCTTTGTTAGCCATCTCCCACAGACAGCAGTAGTGAGGACAGCATTGTATCCAGCTATGGACTGGAGCTTTCCAGAAGGACTGGCACTTTACCGCAACAGGGTAAACTTTACTGTCTGTTGTTCTGTCTCGTGTACTGATATCCAATACTGCATTGTTGCTGACATACAGTACAGCATGGCTGTGAAGCCTTTCCCTTCAACACATACCAGGTGTGGTTTCTCCTGACCTTAGGTAGATTGATACCGCTTATGGACCCTTCACCATTGGAATCCGTACGCTTTAGGATAGTCTAGTGATCTGGGGGGTTCAACTCACAGCCAGGAGGTCATGGGTTTGATCCCTGGAGCCCCAGAGTTGGCCTACCTGTAAGCATCATTGAGCAACATGCCTTACCCTATACCTGCTCCTTGTGATACTTGCAATTGTACTCACTGCTTTGGATATAAGCGTCCGCTAAATTGTCCTAAACCTATATTGTAATTAATTGTGGCACGTCCAGTTCTGCTTCTAAAACAAGTCTGTGTTTATTAATATTAATACCAATATCAACACAGCAGGGTCTCTACAGCAGTGGTTCTCTACCTTTTAGACCTTTGACCCTCAGAAAGCATCTGATAGGTTGTGGTTGTAATGTTCCGTGAACTATTGGGTGCAGTTCCATGTTTTAGTTCTGTTTCCCTGTCTGTGCTTTCCCAGTGTTCCATGTGGTGTTCTGGCTCCCTAGTTGTCTTGTGAGTTGATTTGATTATTGTTTTCACCTGTGTCTCCCCGAGTGTATTTAAACCCTGTGTTTGCTGTTTGTTGGGCTAGATTATTTTGTATCCTGACTTGTTTTCTAGTCCCCCGTATCTAGTTAGTATTTCTTGTTCTCCAACTTCTTTGCTTGTTCTCTGACCACGATTCCTGCCTGCCCCTTTGTACCCTTGCTGAATATCTTGTTGCTGAACCCTGCCTGTGCCTTGATCACGATCCTGCCTGCTTCTTTGTACCTTTTTACCTGGTTGCCGAACCTCACCTGTACCACGACTACGAACCTGCCCATTTAACCTTTGTTCACCCACTTACATCTGTCTCCGTGCCTCCCTGCATTTGGATCCTCTAGACCAGACCATAACAGTGGTCTGCCTTAAAATAAGGTACATAAACACCACCAGGGGGAAGAAAATACAAAATTTCTAAAAGTTAATTTTATTACAAAATAAAATAAGATCAAATAGGATCTCCAGCGGGAATGATGTCTTATTAAGAATAATGACAGGGAGGCTGCGATATGATTGATGAGGCCCGGGTGGGTGGGGGTGACGGCTTTGCGACTTTATCTAGCAATATCTTTTCCATGTCTTCCCGTTGCCTGATGGCGCTGACAGAGATGAACCCCCGAGGGACGTGCCGCAACCGAACAAGCCGGTTTCTTTCATTTTTGTACCCTTTTTTTGAAGGTGGAAGGGGGAGAATCAGTATTGCGGGAACACAGGGTTTTCTTGAACCGCACCTCAAGGGCTAGACTTTTCTACACACTATAATATGAAGCGACAATATGATAGCACAGGGTTCCTGGAACTAATACTACTATGTTTTCCTGTCACACATTTCTGTAGGCCGGGAATATAAAGCCTATCGAGCTCATTTAGCTTGTCGTCTAGACTTTAAACATTTTAAATATTGAACTTTTTTCACTACCAAGCTCTGGTTTTTGTGATTTTCTTCTTTTTTTTTTATACCAGTGCCAGTGCTATCTGCAAATGTTTTGAATTGTGTCCATAAAAATCAATGCTGGTCTTTTTATGAATGATGAAAGCAAACAGATTCTGGTGTTGGGGCTTCACAACTACCCTTAGTATCTTTTTTTTAAGGATCTTTCAGGGCTAACTGTTGTTATTATGGTGGATCCCAACTTCAATCAATTTTAATTGTGGTGCATTTGAACCCAAGTATGTTCTGCTTGTAGTGAGACCAAAAACACTTTGAAACTATTTGAATTATTTGAGAACAATTAGTAGCTCATTGTATTGATGACAGAGCATTGTATTGATTTCCAGTCTTGCCTGACGCCCAAGAGCAAATAGTTAATTACTTCTTGTGATTGTTGGAAAACTAACCGACGCAGACGTGACGGACTTCATTATACCGGCTTCCGGTGAAGTGACCTAATGGCCGTTTTCTTCTGCGTCCTGTGACCGCTAACTCTGGCTTGCTCGGTTCAGAGGCGCTCTCCGTACAGACGGGTTTCTCTATAGGGGTAAAAGATAAAGACGGTTTGATGTGGACGGGGGGGGGGGGGGTGATTTCACATGCAGAGAACGGCGCCGGTGCTCAACACACCGAGGCGTAGAGAGCTGAAACCAGCGCGCCCGCATGCTAATCGATACGGTGGAGGACGAGGCCGGCTCCATCGCAGTGACCAGCTCCGCCGGCGTGAGCTCCACTACGCCGCTCACTCCACGCCCAGGACAATAACCAGGGGGGTCAGAGTTCAGCCGCAGGGCGTTTCACTCGCTTCCTCCACTGAGGAGAGAAAGGGAGTGGTTTTGCTGTCCCTTGCTGTTCTCTCTCTCTCTCTAGAGAATAAACCCGCGGTCAGCGTAAAACCCTCTCCCACTTAAGCAGTGTCTCATAAAATGTCATCTCATTGACCGCCATGCTAAATCACATTAGGTTTCGATGATGTGACATCACACACAAGGTGACAGGTGATTAATGGGAGGGGTGTGTGTGTGTGTGTGAGGCGCTAGTATTTGGCGTGCAGATGGGAGTGTGTCGTCAAAAAGAAATATGAGTTCCTCATCGCCTGCCCGGTTGTACTGTACGTACTGTAGCAGCTATGAGCATTATGTATCTTCACTACAGCTGCTTAAAATGCTGCCGAGATGACCGGAGAGCAGCTCAAAACTCCTTTTCCAGAAAGTTTAAAACGCTCTCTCTCTGCAGTAAACCCCCCAGGATCCACTTTACTTTGCGTTTCACCCTCTTCCCCCGCCTCACCGTTTTCCAATGCCGCGTGAGCCTAGCTCGAAGAGGCCCACTAAATCTTCCCACGATGGAAGCTGATTTGTCAAACAATAGCTCCGCGTTACCATAGACGTGCTAATGCAAATGAGGGGTGAGCCCCAGAGTTGCAGCTGCTTTGGGAGAACCGATGAACCTTGTCGGCTGACTGTGATCCTTCACATTTCAATTTGACTCCTCGCCACTATCCGCTGTATGCCAGCCTGGCCAACGGAATGAGCTGGAGAAGTGTCTCATCGCCTGACAGAATGAAAATATAACATGAGAATTAAGTTGGCCTACACATTTCGCTGCCGCTACGCATCTTCCTGTTCTCTACTCGACGTCAGACATTCGCCGAGCGAACATGTGTTGAACCACCTGTAGGCCTAAGTTAAATTGAAAATAAAAGAACAGGAGGACAGACTATTGTTCCTGCTCTAAATTGGTTCAAATGAGTTGCCTTATCAAATGATGGAATGGCGAGGCTACGAGTTGGCTAGCGTCAGCGGCGGTGCAAAACCAGCGTTATTCTGTCCGCAGGCCAAGATTTGTGGCGTTGGGAGGTAGACGATGTCGATGCGCGTGACCCACCTTCCTCGCTTTGGACTCGGCTGTTGGGCTACAGTCTCCATGGCAACAACATCAAAAATAATGTGAGGTTGGGGGGGAGCCTTTATAGATATGTTGTGCACTTCTAGGCCTTTCAGTAGTGTGCACTGAACACACAGAAAGAGATAAACGCTGCTGGAGGGAGCAGGATGAAGAAATAAAAGGCGAGATAGCCTATTTTTTTAAAGAGAGATAATCTGTGTGTTGGCAGAGAACCGGCCACTTGGAAAGCAGAGATAACAACATTAGGTATAGCACACCCCTTTCAAAGGCGGGGGGAAAAAAGGTAAATGAATTTCAAATTCTGTCTCTCAGTGAAAGAGCGAAAGACTGGAGCTCATACGCCGGAGGCAGAGACACAAAACAGCTACAGTTTGAGCCTCTGCATTAACTTTAGAAATGTGAACTGCGGGGAGGCTGACCTTTCATGGTGACAGGCATGTGTGCTAATGCCCGTGTCATGTTTGACTATTTCTCGGCAGGAAGCGCTGCGTGGCGTGCAGGCTGGGTCGCGTACAGGCTGGGTCGCAGCGTGCGCCCAGACATTCACGCCTGCGCTCGTCACAGCTAATGAGATGTGTGTTGTTGCCAGAGAGAGGCGATTTAATTGGCAGCTGAGAGGAGCGTGCCCTCGTAAGGGAGCACCTTTTGGCCCGGGGAGAAAGTTACCCAGTTGGCTGTTGACGGCAACATATCCGGGCTCTCCTCTGACATTTTCAAACCCCAACTCAATCGAGAGATGGCATTTAAGGTTTAGGATGAATACTAAAGCGCTAGCAAAAGGCAGTGTCAATGTATAAAATGTACCGGTTGAAACCAGCATTACAAAAATGTTCTTTTGGTTTGAAACTCAGAGGGCTAAGAGGCTGGCACTCCTCTCTACCGCTCCCCCTACAGGCACGTAATTTCTGAGCACAGTTACGGTACAAAACCTAAACGGTGAGCTGCAGAGGAAATGTTGGATTCTGGGGCACTGTAACATAATCAAGGACTGTACCTTTAAAGAACGTATGGTATGTGGCCTATACAGTATTACTGCTTTGAAAGCGGTAGCCTACCTATACTGCTTCATCACAGTGAAGCAGGGGACTGTATTTTTCTTTTTTCAGTTAAAACTGATCAAGCTATGCCCCCACACACACGAGCACATGAAACTTTATCTCTAGTATCAAAAATCACTCTGCTATTTTATTGACAGACAACGCAGAGAGGTGTCGGCCTCCCCGTGTTGTCTGTCGTATCGTATCATTTTGCCGGCTGTTGCACGAAAGGATTCTCTTGCTAAATGAACGCCTCACACTCAGAGAACTGTGTTTTTGGTGGGAGATTTTTTGGCAATTTTTTGACAACTCATTACATTACCTCTCCGTGACAGTTTTACCTAAGGCAGGCAGATCTTGTTGGGCAGAGTGGGGAGCCCCATCGATTTAGAGAAGGGGAGCGGGTTTTAAAAACAGGCGCAGGGGCAGGCATCTGCACAATATCCAGAAGCACACTGTCGAGGTTTTGTTAGCAATTTTGTCATCTAGCGGCCAGACAGATAGTCTGGCAAAATTCTTATGTGATGATGACCCTGGCCACCATCGGTCCTGACAATGTGGGAGAGCTTGTCAGGGTCGCCCAGACAACCCAGCGTTGCTGTGTTAGATAGAGAGGGGTTGAGACAGCAGACAGCTTTGGATAGCCTTCGACTAACCGCTCCCCTAGCAGAGGTATTCATTTCCTTGCAGGTGTGCTGTATCTGTGTGCGTGTGTCTGAGAGCCAGAGGTAAGGATTGCATTAAGACCAAGAAATCAGCACCATCCAGGCACTAGAAAGACATGAAATCCAACCAGCTCTGTAGGGTAATTAATTCCAATGCTGTCGGCCCAATTAACTGAGGGTTAAATGGTACACTTTAATCTCTGGAGGGATCAGATAGCTCTTTAAATTACACTTATCTGAGACACATCATTAGGTTCACTCAGGTGAGCGCAGGGGTAAAGTGGAGGGATGTCGGCTCACCGTATGTGCTAATTGCTTCAGCTATGCGCTAACAAGGCCGCAGTTAGCTAGTCAGACGGTTAGCTTGTCAGACGTCAGTCGGTCGGCGAAGTGAAATGACCGCATCACCGCGCCTCCACAGTGTATTTCCTGTACACGCCGGGGACCACTGCTTGGCTTCTTGTAGCCCGCCCTGTTGAACGTAGGCTATTACCCCGCTATCTGCAAACTATGAGTGATGGCAGCATGAATATTTATCTGGTGCCCGTGCGCTACGCTCTGACAGTCGCTAGCACGTCATTTGTTTCCTACAGATTCATATCTGTGTCAGGAGTAGTGGCATTACTGTGAAGGATGAAGCCCTAATGCGGTAGTTCATATTCTCTTTACTGACCCTGTCTCCCTGATAATACGCCGTTGCTTTTAGAAATCAATCACATCGATTTAATGTAATACCCGTGGTCAGTGTCGATAAGCGAGTCAGGTGAAACGCCTAATAGCAAATTAAGAGCATAATAATGACCAGACCCACCATGAAATATGCAAATGATTGCGACCTCTGGAGCTGACGTGAGCATTGTGCATTGATGTTTAGATTTTTATTTTTGCTGATCGGCCCCGATCGAAGTGTCCGGAGAGCGGAGCTGTGGATGGATTTAATTATCACACGCTCCATCTGTCACTTTGAGTCAAACTCTGGCATTGAAGCGGCCGGTCGTTATGGCGATTATTATTAATGAGCAGCGAGCTGTACCGCAGTCTCATTTACACGTTTGCATTTGTTACCCACACTTACAGAAGGCATGCATGCATTCCTTAAAAAAAAGTAATTAAGTCATTAATCTGCAATTTGAACCCAATCTATTATTCATAAGCACCATTAGCAGAGTCATTTGG
Organism: Percopsis omiscomaycus; assembly: GCA_027575585.1. NCBI lineage: Eukaryota > Metazoa > Chordata > Actinopteri > Percopsiformes > Percopsidae > Percopsis > Percopsis omiscomaycus. The sequence continues at coordinate 12,909 of JAODLI010001071.1, read as the reverse complement.
TGGGTGTCTGGGAGGTGACAGACAGTAGAAGGAACACACACACACAGAGCTTGCTTGGGTGGAGCAAGCACAAAGGAGAGCCAAGGGAAAGAGATTCCTACATTTGCTTAGGCCCTCTAGAATCCTTTACAAATAACCGGCGCTGCTTTTAGGATTAGATGGGGGAATTGCCTCTTGTTTTTTCTTCCCATCATTCCATGTCTTTAGGGCTCTTTGCAAGCTCCCTCTTTTACCTAATAGGAGCTATGAAGGCGGCGGAGGCCCCGAGGAAAGAACAAGGGAGCTCTACTTAGGCTCTGGCAGACTGTTTTTAAAGGGCTGCTCCTCACGGGAGCAATACCTCACTGGAGCACCAGCAATGTGAAACACAAGCATGAATTTATGATTCTTAACATTGCAATAGAGACTTCATGTGTCTTAACGTTGACTCCCACTGAGAAGGTCGTTGGTTCAAACCCCAACAAGCCTGGCCTACCTGTAAGCCTCCTTGAAAAAGATGTCTAACCCCTACATGCTCCTTAATACAACTGTACTCACTGTAAGTCGCTTTGGATCAATGCCTCTGTTAAATGACTTAAACAATACAAAAAAGATGTATTCCACTCATTTCGTAATCACTGGAGGATGTTATTTTGTAAAGTGAGCTGTTTTCATTAGTCGTTAAATTGTTGTCTAGGGACCCAACCGAGAAACCTGAAACTCCCACCTGAGACTCTTGTGATTACCGCGATCATCTTGGCGTTTTTGTCTGTTTAAATATATGCAGAGAATACAGAAACACGCGTCCCTTGGTAGTAAATTAGCTACACCAGTGTAATTGTCATGGGTTTGCCATATTGAAACCATCCGTGCGCGCGCCGACGTTGCTGCTGCTGCTGTTGTTGTTGTTGTTGTTGTGAAACCCTAAACGATGCCTCTGCTCTGTGTCTCTCTCCCCAGGTGTTCACCCGCTATGGGAAGTGCTACATGTTTAACGCCGCGGAGGAGGGCAGAGAGCTGCGCACCACCATGAAGGGGGGGACAGGGAACGGGCTGGAGATCATGCTGGACATCCAGCAGGATGAATATCTGCCCGTGTGGGGGGACACAGGTACGGTACACGCGTCCAGTCAACCAGCCCGTCTACTGTGTGGTGGAAAGCTACAAGTAATGGTAATGTTTTCTTCCTGTTGACGGTCTTCCTAAGATCTGTATTACAGATCCTTTAACAGCAGCGCGCTCTCTGTCTCGGCAAACTGCCAATTTCGTAACAGGCGGCGAAAGACCAGACCGGCAGAAAAGCTTCTCCCTGGAGGAAACTGTCAAAATGAATGTCCTTGTTCGGGAGGTGCCCAGTCGCCAAGGGCACAAATATGGCACCTCTAATAAACCACCATGATACACGGGCATGTACTTTGTTTTGTGATTAAAAAGGTTAAAGGACAGTAGTCTTTAGTTCAATTATTCACGAAATAGGCCAGTACAACACACATAAAAGTGTGTGTTATGAAGGAGTCCCCCCACATGGTGTCTAAAATATATGCACGTGTCCATAAGAGACCCTCTTGGATTTCTGGGTGCGAGACTCTGTGGCGGGAAACACACCGACACAGTAACATGATCTGACCCCAGCCTCCTCACCCAAGATGTGTGTGTGTGCATTTCACCGTGTGTTTGTGTGTGTTGTTGTGCATTTATTCTAAACGTGGGACATGTATAGTCCTTTCCATAAGGACAGATTTCTTTAGAATATATTTGAAGGGTATAAAATACATCTGGCGAGGTGTGTGTGTGTGTGTGTGTGGGGGGGGTCTATACCACGTCTTTAGAAGAAACATGGACAATGTGCCTACATGAGTAACCCAGGTCTGGCGTGTCTTGAGTTGATGCAACCGATTCACATCATTTAAATTTAACAATTGCAGTCGGGCCACTGTCCTGCAGAAATGATCTGACCAGACCACAGAACTGGCAGTGACGCATCTCTGAGTAAACCTTAAGAACTGCCGTCTTGTCTTTGATCATTCTCAGGATGAAGAGCTCGCTGCGATCTCTTGCCTCGCATGCCGTCATATTGAGTGTTTTTCTGGGAGGGGGAGCTGCCTGAGTGGTTTGACAATGAGAGTAATTGAAGGGCGCACATCTGTACCACGGTGCAAGGGGGGTTCCCAGAGCAGCCAGCCAAACTATGGTCAGCCCAGCAGATGGTCAGTGTTTACACTGAGGCCTACTTTAAAGAAAACGATAATGGAGGAGCTATCGGTTGTAAGGGCCCATGACACCTGCCCCCCCCCCCCCAGCCAAATGCTGAATGTTCCTCGTTAACTCACCATCACACCACTTTAATTCTGTATGGATTAATTATCGCGCCAGAGCTGAGTCAGGCTTAGCAGAATGCCCGTAGCCTCAAAGAGACAGGTTTTCTAAGTTTAACTGCCTTCCCGCCTGTCCTTAATGGGCGTCTCCGGTGTGTGTCCACCACCCAAAGGTCAGCAGTCAGTCCCGACGGTGCATCCCCTGGGGCCTGATTAGCACAGAGGTCTTTCCTGGGAGCTCCAAGGAAGTAATTAAGCCAACACGTTCCACTGGCTCACTACCACGTTTATCTGAGAACAGCCTGGCTTAAATTCCCCATGCAACCACAGAGCTGCTCTGAGTAAGGTCGGCTGATTAGGCATTCGCTGAGTCCTGCAACCTGCCCAGACTAAAGGAACCAATCCTAATGACACAGTCAGTTCTCCTGCCCTAACAGGTGCGACAAAACTGACATATGACATATGCAAAGCATAACAATGTGTTTTAAACCATTATTAAACCATTATTAAAAACATTTATATCGCAATAAATATTGATATTGAATTATTGTCCAGCCCTAAAATGATATTAAATTAGCCTATACTCACCAGTGAAGAGACTGCAATCACGGACCACCCCGTCAGTAACCCAACAGTCAGAAAAGGCTCCAAAAGACACTTCCAGTTCACAAAATGTAAATTTTAAATTGAAAAATAAAAGATGCTCTTGAAAATATCTAAATTGCTCTATAATCTTGCAGTACCACCAACTCTTCTGATCGTTTCTCGTTTTGTCCTTTTACCACATCAAACCATAATTATTATATAATAGGTTACTGCGCATATTACAGTAAAATACTGTTCAAATTACAGAAATCAGTTACAGTTTATGTTTTAGTTACAAATGACAGAGATATTGGATCAAAATAGATCAAATGATACAGGTTTCATTGGCACTTTATAATCTGGTCATGGGGTAAGTAAAGCAAGTAAAATGACAGGGAGAGGGGGTGATGGAGAAGTCTATCATCTTAAATAAAATTCAGGGATTAGGATTTGCTGCAATAGAATTAGAAAATAAGGCTGCTCTTGAATTTTAACTGCCAGTTAACATTGATGCAGGATGAAATTACAAAGCTTATAAATCACAAGAATTTTTCTTTGCCCATTGTTCATCTTTAAGGTTTGGAGTTTAAAACACAGGGTGATGGTGAGATAAAAACAATATCCTAAGTCGTAATTAAGTGAGTGGGCACTTGCACCGCCTAAGTGAGGTCAAAGTACTCAATGATATTCATAAAATCAGTAGCAAGTGTCTGGGCAAGGCAGCAGACATGAATGTGAAAATCGCCTAAAACTAACTACGACCTAGCACTTGATCTTTAAAATGTAACATAATACCAGGGTGCTCAAATGAGCTAAAACTACCGTGTAAAAAAACAGGTGAGCATGTAAGATCTTTTCTATAGATTACAACATTCTTCAATAAGGGGACTAGAGTCTCCCTGGGTTATCCCTGTCGCCACGATGATAAAAAAAAGTCTACATTATAAGAAGTAATAAGGTCTCTAGACATAAAAAGGACTTTTATGTATTTTATGTAACTAGAGACAGGGTGTTTCAATGCTTAAAAGTAGATTTTTACTGGGGACATGGATTAGCTGTAGGACTGTCAGAATATAATGCACACAACCAAATATTGCGCTAGTGTATCCGCCTGGTCAGACCATGTCTTAGCATATGTGTGTTGTACTGGCCTATTTCGTGAATAAGTAAACTAAGGACTACTGTCCTTAACCTTTTTAATCACAAAACAAAATATATGCCCGTGTATCATGGCGGTTTATTAGAGGTGCCATATTTGCGCCCTTGGCGACTGGGCACCTCCCGAACAAAGACATTCATTTTGACAGTTTCCTCCCAGGAGAAACTTTTCTGCCGGTCTGGACTTTCGCCGCCTGTTATGAAATAGTCAGTTTGCCGAGACAGAGAGCGTGCTGCTGTTAAAGGAATGAGAGGAGCTGATTTGATTGGCCGTAATTAAAGACAGGCCCCCCACCACTCCTACTGATCATTTATTCACTCTAATCCAACCCTATTACAACTGCACTGCCGTCGCGCCTGCTTACCGCCGTCCCGAAATTAGCAAACAAGTATTGGCCACACTTTAGATGGACCTGTGCTGCGTGCACCTTGACCGGGAAACTAGGACCCGAAAAGTTATTATCGTCCTTTTTAATATTGACATTTTGTTATCTGCTTTTTATTTTGTCTTCCTTAACACTTTTCATAAAGCCAGGTCAATGATAATTCAATAGGAAACAAGATGCAGTATTTGCCAGGGCTCTACTGTCAGAAATCGCATCAACCTTGATCAAAGCAAGTTGTTTACACAGGCTACGCACCATATATTTACGCTCATCAGCAGAGTTACAAAATGTTTTGCAGTGGGGAGTCAAGCCGCTCGAACGCACGTCAAGTCGGCAAACTGTGATGAAATGTAAGTTCTTTGTGGGAATTTAGAGACCTTTTAATGGCACACATCAGTTGTGCTTTGAAATGTTAAAGACTAGACATTTAAAGGTGCTGTAGGTAGGATTTAAGTGCTATAAATTTTGCGTAATTTCTTCAAAATGCTATTAACATCCATCAGCTGTCAGTGAGTCAAATGTGAGAATATCTGCTCTGGTTGATAGCCCCCGCTGATTTTCCATGAGTGGTCCGGCGAATCTACCTTGCCTGTCAATCACAAGAAGGTGCGCACACAGCTACAACAGGTTTGTCAATAGCGCTTCGCAACTTTAAGTTTCCAACTGCCTCGTGATAGCTGATGGCTTTTATAAGTGGTAGAAGTTCAATTTGGTTTGTTGGTAAAGAAATTGGTGAGATGGAATGAGATCTTTAAAGATCATCCTGCTAATTTAAGTCTCAAATTTTTCATATCTGTTTCACTGTAGATCATCATGTCTTGTTAATTGATTTCCTCTCCGTGGCTGCCATGTTTAATTCAATTTTAAAGCTGGTTTAAAAGGTCATACAGAATGAATAGACAGAGAAGAAACAAGACAATAGGAGAGTTGAAAAGAAAAAACATCTCTCCGTGTAATTAAAAGTAACAATCCTAAACGTTCATATAAATGTGCGTTTCACTGATGAATTAATACAGAAATGATCCAGCAGTTCAGTTCGCACTTCTGATCATCTTTATATTGTCTCTAGGTGTAACATTCACATTGCTCTCACATGATTGGGCCACTTTAAACCAATGGGCTGCTTTGCAGAGTCTTTTTAATGGAGGGTATCCAGACTATGTAACAAAATGAAACAGAATGTGGAGCTGACAAGACCAGGGTGGGTTCAAAAGGTGCACACAGGTGTTTTAAGTCTAACATCCGTAGTCGGTCTAGGCCAAATCCAAGTTTCAATACCACATACACATGAGAGAGCTTGTTTTGGATACGAACACTCGCCATCATTTAGACAAGACACAGTAAATTAGAGAGCATTCTAAATAAAAACCTCTCATGAACTAGGTGCAGGTTGAAGTGCTGTACAATGGCACTAAATAATAGATCTACTCTACTTCAGTGAAAAGGCTGGTTTTATTTTTACTGCCATAGTGGTGTGTTTACCTCTGTAGGTTTAGCTACAGTATTAGCGTGGAGACAGATAACCTTCACACTGCCCCAATGAGAAGGCAGCACAGTACACACAATAGGGCTGTGCTAAAAAATCGATTTCCAGCTCAAAAATCAAATGTTTTTATTTTTTTATTTTTTTATTCTCGTTTTAAACGGTGTGTGAACTACACCTACTAGATGTCGCAGTACGGCTAGTTGCCTAGAATTTACTCCCATTTCTGGTAGAGTGAAATTTGGATGCAACATGACAGACGCAGCTGACAAAATTACAGCAGCTCCTTAAAAGTATAAAGCCGGAATATCGCAATATAGCGCAACATGTATTGTATCGCAATGTATCGGGATGTAATCGTATCGTGAGGTCCTTGCCAATACCCAGCCCTAACACACCCGTAACCCAGACTTAGGAGAGGAAAGAGGGTTGTTTATGTAATAGCAGGTGGAACGTTTACGCCCCTTGTAGCAAAGAAAAGTGGACAGTTGGGTATGAGAACTTAGCGGGGCACTTTAGGTGAGTTTGTGGTGCGTTCGTGTGGGTGCTGTACTGTTCAGTTTCTCTCCCTACATGTGTGGACGCCCAGGGGCATCCATATGTCTTCATTCCATGTAACAGTGCACGGTACAGCCTCTTCCTTGGCAGGGCAGGCTGTGCCGCGGACCGCATGGCTAAATGTCAGCCCGGATGAGCCCTTTGTTCTTGGCACACAACGTAGTGCAGCGGGCAGGTGGCCGAACTGGCGTTGTGTCAGCTTGCACTCTGACCCTCAGATCCTTCAAGTGTAAAGCCAGTATATTTATTTATTAGGATAGTCTAGTGGTCTAGGCGTTGGACTCCCAGCCGGAAGGTCATGGTTTCGATCCCCAGAGGTGGCCTACTTGTAAGGATCCTTGAGCAAGATGCCTAACCCCTATCTGCTCCATATAATAGCACCATGTAAGTGTAAGTCGCTTTGAATAAAAGCGTCTGCTAAATGACCTAATTGTGATTGTAATTATTATTACTCAAAGCGTCTCTAGCGTGCATACAGCCATGCTAACGGGTTAGGCCGGGTTTGTTGGGGATCGAACCTATGTCTACTATCGTCCTCCCTCCCCATATTCCTCTTCTTGTACAGAGATGTTCTATTCTTTTATATTCTGTACGTGTTTCGTACTTTGTTGGTCCAATTCCTGCTGTTTGGCACAACACTGCCCCCCAGCATTCAGGTGTGGAATGGATATGTGGTCTCTAAATTTCAAACAAAAACTAGTATCAGAGATAGACTCACAAAGAGCCTTACATCTGAATTACAAACATATTTATTTTGCCAAGTACATTTGCACATTTTAAGGATTTAATAAGGGTTATTAAAGATTAAAAGGTTTATTTGAATGGCTGGTTTAATATTAGGGATTTTTTTGACCTAGCCAGTTTGCCCCAGGGAGCTTGGACTGGCCAGGTCATGTACTGTATATGTACACTATCAATTCTATGGCTACACCTGACTTTTGATATCGGTATTGCAGGTTAAACCAGAGTTCACACTGATCTAATACGTCAATAAGTCCTAAATGTGGTGGCGGTGATGAAATGTTTTAGGAAGTCTCGACTCGCATGACTGACTGGTGCTGGCTTCTCTGAGGAACCCGGTCGAGTCTAACGAGCAGGATCCTCTTGATCACTTCCTGCCAAGGACCCCAAACAAGCACGACTGACACACACACACACACACACACAATCACACAGGTGCGTGCACTCACAAGCACATACACACACAAAAAGACATTCACACACAATCACTGATGTCCATGGAAAAGGATGCACACACATTTCAGGCACATGCACACAGACATAAACACACACATACACACACATATTTAACAATGCACACATCCAATAAAACACACACACACACACACACACACAGAGAGAGACTTCCTCATCCAACCAGATCCCTGCCACCTCAGTTGGCATTGCAGGTGTTTGATTGACGAGTGTCTGCTGCTGGGCTGGCGGTGCTGTTCCACTGCAAGAGGCCCTGGCCAAACTGAGGTAGGTGGGCCCGAGAACCGCCTGCCAGATCTTTGGCTTAATGGAACGTTCTGGAAGCCCGCCAGTCAAAGTGAGGACATTGTAGGGAAAGTTATTGATTTCCATAAAGGACTGCTGTCTCTCTTCCCATAAATGTTACACCAGGCGTGCGTCTCTGTGATGGACAGCCTGATATGTACATACAGTATACATGTATATAAATATACTTTATATTGCATAATTGTTGGTTGTGACAATTGACGTTTGTTTATGCTGCCATTCATGGGCCAGGCTAAATGTTAGCAATAAATGTTAGCGTTAGCCAAGCGCAGGCTAAATGTTAGTGTTAGCCAAGCGTTCAGCTAAGCAGGCTGAGAACAGTTTGTGTATATTAAAAATGCATACGTTTTGTCTGAGAAAATAGGCCATTGTTGCTCTAAATCCCTGAGACGTTGGCTTTTTTTCCGCAATAGCAGTACTGTCACATTTAACACAAAATGTTAAATGAAAAATCAATGTGTTGCTAGCACAAGGCTGTGTGTGTGTGTGTGTGTGTGTGTGTGTGTGTGTGTGTGTGTGTGTGTGTGTGTGTGTGTGTGTGTGTGTGTGTGTGGACTAGGGATGTGCATTTGAAGAAATTTCCTTTGTCAATCATCAGGAAAATTAATGATCAATTACATTTACATTTACAGCATTTAGCAGACGCTTTTATCCAAAGCGACTTACAATTAGTCCAATTAGTTTTTGCAAGCAGATAACATTCTCCTAGAATTAGGACAGCATCATGTAACAAGGTTACTTCACTTATGCATTTGTAAAACATTACTCAAAGGTTTATCATTCATTCCTTAAAAGTTATCATTCACACTTCAAAGTTATTCATTCTTCAAACAGTAAATTTCCGCCTTGCTCTCTTCATGTTTACTTTCGATTTCTATGGTAGCCTGGCGGCCCTGTTTGGGTAGCAGACTAGTTGGGGCCTGAATTAATTGCGCCCCCTGCTGGTTGCTGCCACATAGTGAAATTCATTACATTGCCTCAAGAAATACTACACAACATGACCCTGTTGATAAACGTTATTGATCTGTATGTCCATTTATGCCTGCAAGATAAAGGAGCTTGGACTGTCTGGCAGTTTTGATTTTATATAATATTTCTCTGCGTGTGTTTATATATGCACATGACTGCTCTGCGGGGCTGGATAAAAGCCGTTTCATCTGTAGAGTTAGCACTAAGCCAGTGGCTTCACTGCCTCTCTTCTTGCCGTTTGATGTCTAGAAAAACGGGCGACTCACCCCATGACAGCATGCATTATTATGAAGGGTAACTCCAAAGCCCCCGGCTTTGACTCAGAAGTCAGAAATGCATCCTCCGAAAGGTGCTTCAAATGCGAGTTTAGGTTTTCAGACGGTTTGTATTTGGGGAAACAAGCTAAGGTTTGTAAACTAGACTTTGTTTTCAGTATTTCCTCCTCACAACTCAAGAGAGAGTCTCTCTCTCTTTTTGTCTTCCAGAGGACACGGCGTTCGAGGCCGGGGTTCGGGTTCAAATCCACAGCCAGGCTGAACCCCCTTTTGTCCATGAGCTGGGCTTTGGCGTGGCTCCTGGCTTCCAGACCTTCGTGGCCACGCAGGAGCAGAGGGTACGTATGCTAGACACGCACTTCATAGCTTTTACTATTATTCCTCTGGAACTGCAGATAGCCTCTCCATGAAGCTAACTTTAGCCCATTTTCGACCAAGGAGCTAAAGAGTTCGGGAACCAATCCAGATCAGGAAACTGCACAGAATACCGTTGATGACAAATACGAGTAGTGCGGAAAACCAGCATGCAAGCTCCACCACAATTCCTGAGCCATTTAAACGTACAGTACCATCAAGAGCAAGAGCACAGTTCAGAACCCAAAAAAGTCCAGGTTCCTATACTGGAAAACCCAAACGTTTCTGAATTCCTCTTGTGGAAAAGGGGCTGTTGAGATGAGAATTTTCCATAAATTATTATGATTGTGTGTATGTGTGCAGTCATTCCTCTGTACTGCATAGGTCCGGCTACTATAGTCTCTTAGCTAATGGTGACAAACTATAGGTCATTTAACACTTTTTTTTAATCCAAAGCAACGTACAATGAGGAGACCGGGGCTCGAACCCATGACCTTCCGGGTCCATCACGCACTGTATAGCTCTGATTGGTCAAACTCTCTGTCTAAGCATTCATCTTGAATACTTCATCTCAGCCGCTGGATCATTTCCACGCACAGTATGGGGTAATCCAGGCGTTGATACTCTCATTATCGGGTAACTAATGGAAAGTATGCATGGATTACTGCCAACCTCCGGGGCTCGAACCCAAGACCTTCCGGCATTGGAAGTCGAACACCCAGACTGTTAGACTACCCACCCCCGCCTCCTGTGCCTATACAGTAACTTCTTCCTCTGTCAGTGGCCTCGACCTTGTTGGTTACAGAGGTGTGTCCCCTTCTCTCTTTCTCACTCAATCATGCTAATGCTCTGTCCCACCACGCAGGAGGCCATTCAGAGGCTACGACCCCTTATAAGAGGCCCTTTAGCTTTTGAATGCTAGCATTAATCACATAGGGGGGGAAAGGAATGCTAAGGCTGTTACTGACAGCGTTGGTCCTCCACTCTGGCCGGCCATGCTTAAACGTCTCTGTAAGGCCACTGGCTTCACAGCTCCTATCTTCTGCGCCGGTAATTATCAGGCCATCAGCCCCAGGTTACCGGTGTCTACCTCTGACCGATCACTCCTCTGACTCCATCCTTCTCTCTCTCTCTCTCTCTCGCTCTCTTTTCTTCTGCCCTTGCTCGCTGAACACCGTCCGTCACTCTGTCTTTTCTGCTCGGCAAATGCATTGTCTGGCTGGCTTCTGGGACTTGGCTTGATTGCCCTTGTCTGAGTGGGGAGATTTCTGTCAAGATTAATGCATTGCCCCCTCATTTCCAAAATTGTCTATGTCTCCGGCATATAAATGAAATCTCTGTTCCTTTCCTGTTCCTTTGGCAACCATTAACTGCTGGGAAAAAATCCGGAAAAGAAAGGCAAGAGGCAATTTGACGGAATGATCAAAAGTTGGTACAATCACTTCAAATTAGCATTATTTTTTAAATATTTAGAATCAGAAGGAACGAAAGGTTGGAAACTCGTGGCCTAAGTAAATCGCCTTAGCTCAGCGAAAATGCACTGATATTTATAGAGATCTCGGCAGTAGGCGGGAGTCAGAAATCACTAGAGAATCTCAATCGAGAGGCCGAGCTCTTGGCTCTGGGGTAAAGGGGCCTCCAGGGCATCTATCTGCTAACATGTTCTCAGAGACAACCTGTAGCTGTCACAGAGAATACAGGGCCCCAACTTCCACTGTCTGATGTGGAAAAACTCTTCAAACCTTCTTCTCAGCGATAACCAACGCAAACTCCCCTCTAGGTAATGAATGCAGAACTTTTCAGTGGACACTCTTTCCAACACTGGGAAGGCATGTGCAGAACCCCCCCCACCCCCTCCCAATATATATCGATCACAGTAATTGTGATGGGGTTGAGTGGAATAATTTTGGGTTATCTGGGGCACCTATTTGGGTTGGGGAGTTTTACAGCGTATCTGAATATGCGGCATAATTAGTGAGTGATTGTAATGACCCTCAATCAGAGGCCCTGTTAAAATGAGCTTGACTGTGAGCTTTAATGAACTAATTTTGGCTCATAACATCGGGTTGAGATTAAATCCACTTCATCAAATGAAGTGAGGGTACCGGGGCCAACTAAACCAGTCCACTGTAGGGGTTTAACAAGCACACAGACACACACACATACACACAAACACACACACACACACACACATACACACACGACAGGAAATTTCTGTTTTCATGCTCTCTCCAGATATAGAAAGTGCCCTTCGGTGGGTTTTTGACCGAAGCAAAAAAAAGGGCCTTGGTGTTCCCATGCCTCTGAAAATAGTTTTTCCAGTGAAAAAGGGGTCTTCGTTCTACCACCACAGCCTGGCTGCCTCTCGTGTCAAGTCCCAGGTCACTGCATTGGTATTTCAGCTCAGTTCTGCCCCGTCAACTCGGGGAAAGACAGAAGTCTACTTTTAGACTATCTTCTGGAAGCCATAAAAACCAGCCTCGCCTCACTGCTCTGCACCACTTCGATGTCGAGTCGCAACCCACATCCCTCCCGACTGCATCCCATTCTGCCAGTGCCGAAATCCAACAACAACACCGTTGGCTAATTAAAATCCACCCAGCACTTTAAAAACAACGTTTCTGCTGCACAACCTCATTAAAGCCTTGCCCCCAATGCAGCAGGGAAATCAATTACTGATTAATAATGCACTGGGCCGGGAACAGGCCTAAGCTGTTATCAGGCAAGCTGCAGTGAGGTTACCCTGCTCGGGCGAAGTGGCAGCTGGCATCCAGCATCTTTTGCTTATCCGATAAAGGAGACAGATAAGCAAAAGATAATCAGATCTCAGATCAGCCACGGCTTACTTTAATTAGCCTACAAATGATCTGAAAGTGTGCTTTTAGGCCCCTAACAAGATTACTAGCACCCAGAAGACGGTATTAATTCAACACTGAGGGCATGTTCATTAATCGCAGGAGACATTTTTATCAGCGTTCGGACATGGCGGCAGGCTTCCCGGGGTGACAGATGTTTTGGCTAACGTCACCACGGTTAGCATCGTTGTGTCAGACTGCTAGCTGCGTTTGGGCGGTCCTACCTCCCTCAGAAGACCAAAAAGACAACCTCAACCTGATAAGAGAGGGTTGTTGTTTCCAAACGTGCCACCTCTAACAAGCGCACCGCTGCCAGACTTTCACCCCAGCAGGGGATGCTTGCGTTTTAGCACCACGATCCAAAAAAACTTGGTACTTTGGCAGAGCCATGCATCTCAGGATGCATACTAGTGGAAAACAAATGGGGGTGGGGTGGGGGGGGGGGGGGGTCGCTGTTGGTTCCGGAGCCGC
>JAODLI010001070.1:0-11540 GCA_027575585.1 Percopsis omiscomaycus | reverse complement strand
ATTTGTTATAGACAAATGTGGTTACAGTAATGTGTTACCCCCTTGTGTGTGTGTGTGTGTGTGTGTGTGTGTTTGTGTGTGTGTGTGTGTGTGAGAGAGAGAGAAAGAGAGAGAGAAAGAGCTGTCCTTCCAAGGTGTTTGAATCACACAAAAAACTTTAAAACCAAGGTCCCCATCTCAGAGAGTGCTGGGGATGCTAGAAACAAGAGAAGCAAAACACACACAAATCTTCCGACTGATGTTGAATGAGTATCTGTGACGTGACGTCTGTCCTTAAGAGACACAGTGTGTCATCTTGTTCCTTCTGCACGCACACACACACACACACACACAAACACACACACACACAATAATAACCCTGCAGCAGAGCTGTCTGTTTGTACGGTCGGTGTCTGCCCCTACTTGTAAACATGTTCATTTGTCCTTGAGGTGTTAGTTCTTCTCTCTTTGCATATGTTACACCCTCCCTTAGCCTGTTTTTTTATGTGTGGTGAAAACGTAATGATTCCTTATATCGAACACCCCCTTCTCTTCTCTTACCGTCTTGGTTGGGCATAGGGAGATGCTTCATTGGAGCTGCTATATTTATACCCACCACCGTATCCATAATTCATCGTTCACTCAAGTTGTCGACCACCCTGCCAAACATTAGACATTTTCAGTATCTGTGATGCCCGAGGAAATCTGGTGACAGAAAAATGAAATATTCAACATGTGTGCGGTTTCTTTGTTCCTCTGGTACGGTATCTCTTTGCCGCTCCGGCACTAGAAGGAAAAATGAAAGAAGGAAATGAAATTGGTTGACATTTGTAAATTGGCGGGTGATTATATTAGCGATGACTTTTAGAATATAACCAATTCTGTTTAAAGTGTGGTTTTATCACGTTTTGGTGGTCTATCCGTTGCTTTGTCTGTTATTGCTACCTACAGTGGTGTGTGTGTGTGTTTGTGTGTGTGTGTGTGTGTATCTGTGCTCTTGCATGTGAGTATAGCTGGCATAAGATTGACCTAAAAAACATTACACTCTCTCTCTCTCTCTCTCGCCTCCCTCTCCCTCTCCCTCTCTCTCCCTCTCTCTCCCTCTCCCTCTCTCTCTCTCTCTCTTTCTCTCTCTCTCGCTCGCTCGCTCCGTCTCTCTCTTTCTCTCCCTCTCTCGCATGCTCGCTCTGTCTCTCTCTCACAAACACACCAACACATCACTTCTCCTCATATCAAGGGTTCTTTGTCTTTGGTGACAGGCGGAGGTGGAGGTTGGAACGATAGTGCCCCTGCCAGTCAGGGCGGGAGGCCCCTGGTGCTTGGAGGTCAAGGAGGCCAGGCCTGTCAGAAGTTCTGGCAAACCCACGGAGGCTTTGGAGGTGGAGGGGGCGGCTGTATGGCTGGCGGGGGCGGAGGAGGTTACAGAGGTTGGTTGAATTTTAGAGAGAGGGTCTCTTCAAGGCTGTAGTAATACTTTGGTTGTCATCATATATTACAGTATACTGCCATATGTCCACTGTACGTGCACATGTATGTGCCATACTGTGCATGCAGTGTAATGACTTCACATTCTTGAATGTGTGTGTGGTATGCATTTATTTTACTTGACATACATATGATATTCAGTGTATGAAGTCAGATTCATAGTACTGTATACTTGCATATGTAATAATTTAATAATATAATATTATTTTTTAGCAAATTAGCTAAATTAGTTATTTATCTCAACAGTATGTGTTTTTGGAATGATATGTTGTTATTGTTACTTGTTTTGCATTTGATTAGGTGGCAACACATCAGCAAATGACAACCACAAACATGATGGTGAAGATGGCTCCTCCTTCATCAGTCCAGAGGGAGAAACCTATTTAGAGGCTCTGAAAGGTGGGATAAATCTTTTATGTTTCTCACTCAAAGAGCAACCAAGTCCACTGGTTTAATATGGCCAATATTTACCTAAAATTGTTTATTTGGGGTTTGGTTGGGCTTTTCTGTTCTTACCAAGGGGTCAAAATTTGCTATTACAAATAGTGTTGTGCATTTTAAAATCTCTCCTGTGTATTGTGTTAAGAAATTGCTGTTTATTTTCGCCTAAAAACTCTTATTATGGAGAACGAGGAGAGAAAATGGACAGATTGTACTCTAGCGATAAAAAAACAAAACCCTAGCGGCTGAAACATTTTATCAGGGTAATAAACTTCAAAGTTTTACAAGTAAGTGCATGCACATTGACTACTAATCGGTACAACCATTCACACACACAAGCCTAGGTCTAATTTCTTTCTGTAATTTATCCCCAGGACTGTATCTTACAATGAATTATATTCTTTCAGTTTGTGACTTCAAAAGATAGCAGAGGGTACTGGAAGACATTTTAAGAGGATGTGGCTATTGAGATTCTGACAATGCACAGATTAAAAGGGGTTAGAGTCACGTTTTGGTCCAGAATTTAAATCTTGTGTGTGTTTAAATCTTGGTGCCATCCCAAGACTTTCATAAACTGAATTGCGTTGTTTTATAACACTAGAAGGTTTACAGTTAGATTGTGTCTTATTCACCATGGCTGCACATTTAAAGAAAAGAAAATAATTAAATCCAAACCAAACAGAGTCAGAATACAGCCCTGACCCTCTTTTGGGCTAAACAGAAGCATCAACATCATAGTAAATGGGGAGTGAATTAGATGGCAGCAGCAGACCAATATTTCCTTATAGTAAATTATAGGCTTCCTTGGTATACCTTTAAACTTCCATTCAAGATGGGGCTTACAGTGTGTGTGTGTGTGTGTGTGTGTGTGTGTGTGTGCTAGGTATGGAGGGCGATGGGGAGGTGATCATCAGCCCGGTGCAGAACTGCAGCCATTGCGAGAGTGGCGAGTGCCATGAGGTGGAGGAGGGCACCGTCTGCTACTGCGACGGCGACCTCATACTGGCACCGAACGGCGTGTCCTGTGTCAACGCCACAGGTCTGACTCTTCCTCACTGTTACACACCTGCCCTGCTCTGCTCAACCACGGGCCACGGGTTGGACCTGTATAGGTTGGCAACTGGTGCGGCCAGCCCCATATTATTCCCTTATTGTTTTTTGGGATGGAGTCCCTCCCTTCAAGCTGAACAGTCTGTTTCAGTTAGTGTTGCACTTTTAACTTTTGACATGCCCTAACGTGATTGGCTATCTAGGTCAAGGATGATTGGTTATAAGAAATGATGTCACACGTGGAACCAAATCTAACTGGGTTGTTTGATACAGAGCAATTTTAGCTAAATGACTTGTTAAACCGATTAAAAAATTAGTCCAGCTAGACAGCGCACCCTGAGAAAATAGAATTTTATCATACGGGACCTATAAGAGTATAAACGTTTTAGATTGTGTTTACATATTTTGTTGGTTAGATTAGACACACGCGCGCACACACACACACACTCCACATACTGTATACAGTATAGTATGTAGCACACACAATCCACAACAGTACAATCTCTGTCTAACAAAATTGCTAAATGTAATTGTACTTGTAATAGATTGCCAGACAATGAAGAGATAATAAATTCATCTACCCTATTCATTAAGCGTGAGAGCTCTTCTAATTTATTAAATCCTTATCCAAGGAAACTCCTTTTAACTGTGTCCTAATCATTCATAATTATTATCAATTTATGGGATAACCTAACCTGTTAAGAGATATCTAGTGCTATTAGACTGTGTTTAAATCATGTTGTGCCACTTGGAAATTAACACCTTGTATCCTGGCAAGTCAACCTTCATGGAATTATTACAAAACATTTATTTTCACATTCACAATTGTGCATCATTACTGTAAAATAACATTGTGTTACCTGAAACTTACTTTGACCATAGAACACCAGGTCATCCTTAAATACAAGTTAACACCTCTATAATCTATAGGTTCTCCTGTTAATTCCATCAGGAATGATGTTAAGTTTATTATAAAATGATGCCATATGGTCTCTCTGGGCCCCCTGTTGGTGTGTTTCATCTCAGACAAGTGAAACGAGAGCCCTTCACTGCCGCAGGCGCTGACATGCACCTCACTGCCTCTGACCTCTGTTGTGCCTGTGCTTTCACATCATTAATTAAGCTGGAGATCAGAGCGCCAAGGTGACTGCCGACACGCCCCCCCCGAGGGCTGTCGGGGGAGATGACACGGGGGCCGTGTAACCGTGTTGTATCATCTTGTCTTCCAGACGTGTCCCCGCTGCCGCCCCAGCCATCTCTCTCCCACCTGGCCCTGGGCTTGTCTGTGGGCACGTCGGCCCTTATCGCCGGCCTGCTGCTGGCCGTGTCTGGGGTGATGATAAGTAAGTAACCTGGAGCCGTATGGTGCGTCCCTGCTACCTGTTTGTGTTTGAAACACGGGGGGGGGGGGGGGCTGGAGTAGAGAGGAATTCAAACTAAGATAAAGATGATCTCTCAACGCGGTAATTCTGAACACGAGCAGAGGAGTATTTTCTTTCTGTGCTGTGCTGGTGGAGCCATTGTTTTCCTCTGGGCGTTGACACGCCCCTCGGTCTGCCGCTCAACGCTCAGCTGCTGTCAAAATGGCACTGTGAACCATAGCCCAATGCTAACGCGACCCAGCTTGGCTGCTGACCTTGCAGACCATGACATGGTGAAGAACATCATTATTTGAATTTCTGAGCTATATATAAGTACATATAAGCAGGCCAGCAGACAGTCCTGCCTGGGCCCGTGACGAGATAATCTTAGATGGGTCCCCCCGCGCCCAGATCTCTCCTTTTCCCTTGCTCTTCCTCTCCTCTGCTCTTCCTCTGCTCTTCCTCTCCTCTGCTATTATTTCCACAAATAGCCCTATTTTATTTTATTTTTTAAATGATTCCATAATTTAATGAGGGCCCAGTTCTGGGGCCCCCTACCCTGGGCACGGGACAACAGACCCATATCGGCGGGCGTGCATATAAGTATATTCACATCTCATGGTGTTTTTATAAGGAACTAATCTAAAAAGCAAGCGGTCTTTCTCGAATCTTCTGCCCTCCAGCGTTGTTCTAGCACTTAAACACTTGCCATATGACCGTACAAGGGCAGGAAATAGCTCTCCCCCGCACACATGCACAATCGCAATCACAATACTTGACACAATATTTGGCTCTGTGTGCTACTTTCTCCTCCCCCTCGCACGGACACACATACATACTGTACATATGCTCCGGCCTGCCTGAACAGCCAGACGTACTGTACGCACTCATTGAGCTATCAGCCTACACACACACACACACACACACACACACACACACCAGCACATAATGCTGAAGGGGCTGTGATGAAATCAAACACGGTACTGATGGATGGCCGCTCAGCCCTCAGCTGGCAGTGCCCATATATTAGCCTGCACTTTGTATATAAATAAACTCCACACACACACGCTCATGCATAAACATGCGCATGCACCGCGTTCCCTGTGACGAATGTGTTGAATATGCAGGGCAGGGCGGCTCGCAGTCTCTCGCACGTACCGCGGTGGGAAAGTATATGTACTCGTAGTTAGCATTTGTTAGCGTGTTAGCAGGGAGTCTGGGAGAAAGTATGAAACCCAGATTCGCACGTCTGTGGGAACACTTTGGATGAAGGATACATGAAGGAACATTGAAATTGCATTGAAAAAGAAAATGTAGGGATATGAAGATATGTATGGACGGGATTTCAGAGCCAGAGGGATTAATGATACTGAACGGTGTCAACAGTGTACAGGCGCAAGCACACCGAGCTGCAGTCCATCCAGCTGGAGCTGCAGAGCCCCGACTGTAAGCTCAGCAAGCTGAGGGCCTCCACCATCATGACCGACTACAACCCCAACTACTGTTTCGCTGGCAAGACGGCCTCCGTCAACGACCTGAAGGAGGTGCCGCGTCGCAACATCTCCCTCACCAGGTACAGCCGCACATGTTATCGCCTGAACAAAGTCATGTGATCATGTAAACCTCATTTTTAGAGTTGAAATATATTCTTGTTTCACCGTTCTTTTATGTCCCAAAGCCTTGCCATATTCGTGCTAATGTGTGTGTGTGTGTGTGTGTGTGTGTGTGTGTGTGTGTTCAGGGGTCTGGGGCACGGTGCCTTTGGTGAAGTGTATGAAGGACTGGCAGTGGCCATACCGGGTGAACCAAGTCCCATGCAAGTCGCTGTGAAGGTGCCCACTCTCTCTCTCTCTCTCTCCCTCTCTCTCTCCCTCTCTCTCTTGTGTCTGCTTCTTGTTATGTCCTGTTTCTTGCTGTTTCTCTGTCTCTCCCTTTCTTTTGGTTTTTAGTCCTTTCTTGCTCTCTTGTTTCTCTGTCATTTTGATTTGCTGTCATAAATGTCTTTCTCTCTCTCTCTCTCTCTCTCTCTCTCTCTCTCTCTCTCTCTCTCTCTCTCTCTCTCTCTCTCTCGCACGCACGCGCACTCACTACCCTCTCCTGGAGAGGAAAATACACACAGGCGCATCAATCTTTTATATTGGACCTTTCCTTCCATCCACAGACCCTGCCAGAGGTTTGCTCTGAGCAAGACGAACTGGACTTCCTCATGGAGGCTCTGATTATTAGGTTGGACCCCTGAACACACACAAACACACACACACACTCACACACACAGACACACACAAACCTGCACTGCTCACCTAGTTCTGTGGAGTGCTGTAAGACACAAAATGTTGATGGCAGCAGCAGAGCAGCTGTTCCACCATTGGTGCTAAAAGGGTGTTCCTCCTGTGTGCCGGTGCAGTAAGTTCAGCCACCAGAACATCGTCCGCTGTATAGGAGTCAGCCTGAAGGCCCTGCCCAGGTTCATCCTGCTGGAGCTGATGGCCGGAGGAGACCTCAAGAGTTTCTTGCGTGAGACCCGGCCCCGGCTGGTAAGACGGGCACGCTCATGTTGTTTTACTTACCATTATGCCATGTGCGCATACTCCCACTTTTTTTTATTATTCATGAGTATTCATAAGCAAATGTGCATAAAAACACATTCTGACAAACTCTCCAAGCTCGCAAATGCAAACGTTTGGTGATTTCATTGACTCATTGATTAATTTTGTCTAGTCTCTGCTTCCCTGTGCATTTATCTATATGGCTTCCTGTTTGCTAAATGATTGTCTTTGTGGATCTGTTGACTGGGGTGTGTGATTAGGAGCATCCGTCCAGCCTGTCAATGGTGGACCTCCTCAACGTAGCCCGAGACATCGCCAGGGGCTGCCAGTACCTGGAGGAAAACCAGTTTATACACAGGTACACACCATATTCTTCGGCAATGGCTCTCTCTATGCTACCACCGTGCAGCCACAAGCTGCTTTTTGAGGGGCCCATGAGATGATTTGAAGATTCATTTGAACATATACATGGTTCTTTATTTTTTGTGTTATACTGGCCAGGGATTGTGTGTGGGACATTATGTATGCAACAAAAAAATCTGATTTATACAGGAGACACTTAAGTACCTGCAAAAAAACTAAATATTTACAGCATTTTTCCTTTGCTTTTAGATTAAGAATATTTTTGATTCATAGGCAGATCAACAACAGATCCTGGCATGGCAATGGGCATGCTTAAGATACCATGTGTTCCAAATATTGAAATCTGGATTAAAACCAGCCATATGGGCTTTTTAAACCGTCACTTTTCCCATAATGTAAGAAAAGTGAAGTAAGGGGTATTAGCATAGGAGCTAGCAGATGGGATGGTCAGACGGGCCCATTTTATAGTCTTTATCCAAGCCTCCAGCTCCTTTATGCCCATTTGTGAGGCGTTTATGAGTGCAGGTGCGAGGCCCGAAGAAGACACAGTGAAACAGCGTAGAGGAAACTGAGCGTTGTGCTCGCAAGGTTTAATCAAGAATTATACCAGTTCAGTGTTACGACTGAAAGCATGTCCAGCAGAACGTCTACCATAAACAACCCCCTTCATCCACCCTCCTGCTTATATAGCCAGCAGGAGAGGGTTGATGAGGGGATTGCGTACAGGTGTGTCACTGCTGCGCTGCGTTGAATGTGTGGCCGGCCGACAGCCGGTGGATTAATAGACCGGCGAGCTCGACCGGCAAGCTCGACCGGGGAGGGGCAGCGGCTCGGGTTGTTACACCATTCTTGCAAAACACAAGATGTGTTTAAAGATTCCATAGGGGATTTCTTTCCCTGAAATTAATACTGCATTTTCTTTCTTTTTTTAATTAATGAATTTAAAGTCCTTTAAAAGTGATAAGTGAAAAGGTCAAAATATCTCCAAGCAGTCAACCCATGACAAGTCACATGGCCCATGGCCCCTCTTACTGTGTTCCTCGTCCACTTCCTGGGAAGTGTTTAATGACAAACGAGGCTTATTAAAGCTTGTTGGCACTGTAAAGCCCCATCAATCTGCCTAATGGCCAGCAGGTTTTTTCTTGGAGCTGGATGAGGTTCTATATGCACCCCCCCCCCCTCCCCCCTGTCTTAAAATTCATCCTAACCTTGTCCTTGAAGCTAATTTCAGTTTTTTAATGGAACTGTGTTTACTCGGGTTGGAGAAAAGGGCATTTATATGAGGGAGGGCAGACAAGTAGCCAACACTGCCCCAAGCAGTTTAAAATGCAGTATGTGATAATACTGCTTGTATTACTGAAAGCCACAGAGTGCTTCAACAGGTTCAATCCCAGGGTTAATGCTTTTTGACAGTGACTTATGTTGGCTGTGGCTGTGTGTGTCTGTGTCTCTGTTTATTTTGCCTAGTGACAGGTGAGCGAGCGATGCAGTATTAAGGTCAGGTCTTCATTGCAGAGAACCGAAAGTACTCCATATTGGAAGTGCATCTACCTGGTGCGAAGTCCTTTCCACTGGCTTAGGAGAATTAGGTGGTTTAATAATGCTACGCCGAGCATTAAACGGCTGGCTAATAACAGATTGTCTCCTATCTGCTGCAGTAAAATGGGGTTTTAAGCGACAGTTAAAATGAACTGTATAAATAAGATGTATCGTTTAATAGCGGCCTCCTTTCTTTCTATATTTCACTATGCCAAAGAACTTTGACCTCGCCTCGAGTCCCTCCACTTGTTGTCTGGGACTACAGCTGCATTGCAACACTCAAACTAGCCCGCAAGCGAAAACAAATCATTTGCATGGATTCTATGCAATTTAAGGACCTCTTGGATTTAGATGAGCGGGAGGTCGCTGTGTGTGTGTGTGTGCGCGTGCGTGCGTGCGTGCGTGCGTGCGTGCGTGCGTGCGTGCGTGCGTGCGTGCGTGCGTGTGTGTGTGTGTGTGTGTGTCTTCGTGACCGTCTGAATGTGAGAGATAGAAATGAATTCTTCCTGAAACATTTAAGAGATTCCAACAAACAGATTTATTGTTTCATATTATGTAGTAAATACTTCAGTCTGTATTGGAATGCACTATTATGATAATTAATAGAAGACAATGTGGCCAAGCCTCTAAACCTGATGAGATGTCCTACTATTGATCCTGCAAGGCTTCTTTATATGGACTGCAGTGGACATAACGTATTTTTACTTCAAATTAAATGTCATAATCAATAATCATCTTCATTAGTAATATTTATAACTTGCTCTTCTGGCATCTTTACAGTGGTGTTACCATTGCTAACTAAAGCCCAGTTTGCTAACCATCATGTGTGTAAACACTACATACAGTGCCAGAAGGTGACTTGACAATGGCGAGGTCCATGGGCTGGCAACTGTTATAAACTGTTTATAAAAAAAGCCAAAAGAATCTAGTTTAGGGAGCTTTTCTAACTTCTCCTCCTGTTCTTTTCTCTCTTGTATTTTCTTACTGCTACTTTTATGTTTAAAAGGCATGACTGCTCGCTCGGCTTGCAGATGTGCTCAGCTTGTCAGTCTTGACGTTCAGATTTTGCGCATAAAATTAAGCCTAGCGTTAGTTCTGGCAGGCCACGGTAGTCTGCCCACTGCTGTCAGTCAGCTGTCTGTCAGCTGACTCACCAACACCCAGCTGACACACCTACACAAACCTCATTGGCCTGTTGAATGAAGGAGGTTCTTTTAAATAGTCCCCCCTCCATTACTATTTGGCTCGCTTCAGAAACCCGCCACCTCCCCAGTTCCACCTATTCTTTGTCTTTCAATTGTTGTACACGTCTTTCATTTTTACTAAACGTGAATATTAAGTGTTGTTTTCAGATATTGCTTGACCCTATTACAGATATTATGTGTATACATATTAGGCCTACTGTATTTATGTTATCATGATTGCATATGTTCATAAATGCATCATGTTATTTCTGTTAAAACTGCTGCTGGCCTATTCGGGGGAATAAAGCTGCTGTTTCGATACATCCATACTTATCAGTATGATGAGTAGAAGCCCCCCGAAATAGCCATTCCACCAAAGATAAATTGTTAATAGCATACTTCTATATGTCCTAATAAATTGCTTATGTACCATAAGACGAGAGTGGTCTGACTGAACTAGCTATATTGTATCATATCGTCACATGATCAAATAGAGACTTGACATTGGACAACAATAAAGCCTACAGCAATTATTATTGCATATCTGTATATGACAAAAATACCAGAGGAATTAAGAAAATATGATTATTCATTTAATTAAAACATTTTTATAGTTTATCTATAGTTTTTATTTATTTATGTAGAATATGCATATCATTTTGTTATAGATAAATAAATCAACCCCATGACGGAGATGGGTTTGCATTTTGGAGGACATATATAACAAATGGCACTGTTTTTAATTTAACGTGAGGTGGCAGTCTGAATGAATCACTCGCAGGATCACTCGCCTGGTCTACATCCAACACATTGTTGGAGGGCCCGCTCTCTCTAGCCCCCCCCCCCCCCACTTCACACGGGCCCCAGTGCAACCTGGAACTGTCTATTTTTACGCCAGTGACTAAATACTAAGTCATTTAGAGCCAAGCATTATCAAGGTGGAATTCTCTGGCCAAGACCTGCCACTGTTGAATGCTATGTTATCTTGCGTTAGCTAACACACCAGATACGATAGCTTACCTGGCTCTACCATCCAGCAGCCTCATCTGTGACTTCACCACTGTCACACCTGCCCCTGTGTTATTCAGAGTACCGGTTCAGGTAGTTCACCTGGTTCAAGTCCATCCCTCAAAGGTGGGCTAGAGAATGACGTCATCTACAGTAGGACTCAAGGTCACAATAACAGGATTTGAGAAGCTGTTATTGTGAGTAATCTGGAGTCAAAACATGAAACCAGTGAATCCCTGTCCAAAGGCCCACAAAGCTTGCGACTCCAGCTTGTACCCTTGATCCTTTTTCCATTACTAACCTCCCACTCTATCATGTGAACTAGACTGTGTGTGTGGTGACATGATGCAATCGTAATTCCAAGTATGTATTGGTGCTCTGATGCACATGTCTTGGCTCTGACAAAGAGAAGTGCGTTCATGCCCTCTTCTTCGATGCAGCAATAGATGTGTACACCATCCGAGTCCTGCCATATATTTCTGCTTCTTCAGACTGGAATGGTGCATGCAGTGTGAACAATTGCTTTATTTTCTCAGTATAAACAAAATCTAGCAGAATACAAATTCAAATATTACAAATTCGTT
>JAODLI010001069.1:0-11540 GCA_027575585.1 Percopsis omiscomaycus | reverse complement strand
TGTACAGCGCTTTGGGTGGCCTGTTGGTACGATTAAAGCGCTATATAAATGCAATCCATTTACCATTTACCATTTAACACTCCCTGACTGATGTTTGTCTTTTGCGTTTATACTGTATATCTTGGCCTGCTATGAGAAATGCAGCATCTGGTACTCATGTCATAGAGCCAAATTACGGCACGTTCTAAAAATAAAAAGGTTTTTACAGGCTTTATAGATGTTCCTACACTGGCATTCCCTTTTGGGTGGTAGACGTTATATATTATTCAGTGCCTCAGAGGTTGTTAGTCTCTCTCACCACTTTCACCAATAACATTTCAACTCTCACTTTACTTGAGTGAACTTGAATGAGTTAAAATTACTTTGGCTTGTTTCCAGTTTGCAATTTAAAAAACATTAGCATTTCACGGAATGCAAAATAAAGGAATAGTGTGGGAAATTTAGTATCGTTGTACAATGTCATACACTTTTTTAAACGTAAAAAAAAACTAAAAAGGAATGTAGTATACACATGTATAACACCTGAGCAGAATCAGAGCTTTGCCTCTAATGATCTTAAAATCCCTCTTAAAAAATAAATACTTCCAAGCGGAGTTGTACACTATTGCACTTAGATTCTGTGCAAAATAATCTAGTATTGTGATATTTTTTCCCACAATATTTTATCGATTTTCCAGACCCTCCTAACCTCCTCCTGCTTTTAACTAAGCACAAGGACTTATGGCAATATTTCAGAAGTGAGCATGGTGGAAAATATATTAAGACTATCCAGGTGGTATATTGCTGTAACGTCTGGGGCGCATCCAGTGGTCTATCGGTAAACTAGTATTGCAATGTATCACAAATATGTATTGTATCGCAATGTATCGTGATACAATCGTATTGTGACCCATGTATGGCGAGGTTCTTTCCAATACCCAGCCCTAATGTACATGCACACTCACAACCCAACGGCATCCCAGTGATTGAGGTGTAAGTGGTCCGAGAACCCTCGATTGCATCGCTCCGTTCCAAACATAAGAGCATAAATTGACACCCCTTGATCCCATTATAGCGCCCCCATCTCCTCCCCAGGCCCTTTAACTTATTGATGACAGGTTGACAGGAGACCAGGGATATCCCCCCATGTATCAGTGTGTTAACATGAGTTTAACCTTCTCTAAAAGGTTTTAAACATTAAGCCTAGAGAAGTTGAATGCTTCCATAATTAGGAAGCTGTGACCTTTAACAATCCAGTCCAAGGGTACTCACTAATCCTGAAGCACCCCTACCGTTTCAGTAAACAAAAAAAGGAAAATGGTTTGTACTGTCAACGAATATGAATCTGACCCCTAATCCTAGAATAATAGAATATTAATATTTAGCAGCAGACAATTGACTCTTGTCATACAATTCCTACTGGGTTTGTGCCATATGCAATACTTTTTGCTGTTTACCTTTGTGTATTAGGAGTGTATTATTGTATTAGGGTACTTAATAAACACATTTGCCACAAGGGGCGTCATTTCCAATGCGTGCACAATATTATTCGCACTCAAACATGTTTGCATCTTAGTGCTGCAACTGTAACTGTGTCCCAGAAAATTAATAAATAACAGTTCCCTTTCTTAAAAGGCACACACGGTAGGGGCATGCAAGAATAATGTTGCACAGACCTTACACCATACTCATGTTCACAACTTGTGTTACAGGGAGCATATTGTGTCAAACGCATGCTTATAATTGAAGGCGAGAGCACTCTAGTGTAGCTCTCACTCTCAGAGATTGTGCCTTGAGGCAAGTTTGTCTCCTTGTGCAACATGTGCATTGTGCATGGGATAGTCTGTTTTTGAGACGTACAAATAAAGTGAGCCATTGAAGAAGTCATAGAACTCCATTGTTGTCCAAAACCCAGTGTACTTGGTGCTTTGATCAGCATTCATGATTATAATCTAGTAATCAGATAGCAAATTTATCTGAAACATCTTTGTAACTGTGTTAGACTCAAGAGTAAACAGGGCACTGCACATGCACACAGTTTCACTTTCATTTTGTTTACTCAAAAAGTATATTGTTTGTCGCTTCATAAAGATGTTTCAGGAAAACGCTTACCAATGGCCAATGCTATATCTGGTTGGTTATCCAGATAATACTTGTTAGTAGGAGAAAAAATGTTGGTGATTTTGTTGGCTATGCTGACAATACGAAAACATTACGCAGACTATATTCTATAAAACAGTGCTGTATGTTATATTGTTTGGACTGTGGAATCTGAACTGTCCATACTTTATCATAAGAACTACCTTTTTATGACAATTTCTATACGAGTGTATGGGCTTCAACTACCCATTGAAGTGTTCCAGGCTTTGGTTGGGAGACAGTTTGATGACAGTGTTGCAACCCAGTAAATTCCCCTCAATGCCGGTATAGAACTGTTCAGAGCAATCCACAGACACACAGACACATAGAGACACAAGCAAAATCATTATCACAGACATTGATCCAAAAGTAAAATTGTCAGTTATACGTCATAACGTCATAAGTTTCTTAAGCGCACTTTGGCAGAATTATGATTATATTAACCTAATAGCTGTCTTTCCATTCGTCTGAAAAACAGCAAAACTGTTTTGAGAGGTAGGTTATGAAAGACAAACCTAAACCATGTCCTACATGTTCGAAACATACTTAATTTTAAACAAATTCACTATGGAGATTAATAATGTGCAATCTAACCTAAACTGAGCCAGGTAAAGACCTATATTATGTAAAATTACAGAAGGGACTTTTCTTAAATGTTATCAGCAGTACAAATCAATGCAAGTGTAACTTTAAGGTATTATTACTGAATTATCTTCAACAGGCCATGGCCAAAATGAAACCAGAGTGAGTGCTTTGTGAATTCTGCATCCTCCATCTCCTTTGGCAGCAGGCCACGGGACTCCACACCTGCGTCCTCCACACCTGCGTCCTCCACACCTGCGTCCTGGTTGGGTGAGAATGGTTGGATGGATTTAGATGTCAGGTACAGTGGTCCCTGGCATGGGTCCCCGATCCCACTGTTGTTATTAATTACAATTAGAAATTACAGTTGAACAAGAATGACTTGTCAGATAAGGTTGGTGGTTGAAAATTGCATAATTTACAGTTTAGTTAGTTCAAAAACTTGACCCTCATACTACAATAAGCCAAAACTAGATTAAAAATAAGAATAAACTATTACTTCAAAATCTTTAAATCATCTTGTATCGCCCCGAAAATGCATCCTGTGCGCCCTACTTTGAGAAACACTACAGTATGAGACAACAAAGATATTTTCTTCTACCATTGTGATTTGCTGTAGTTTGTCATCCAGGTGAATCACTTGGGCCTAAGCGGTGTCGTGATATTCAACACGTTGGTCCAGGCGCTCTTTGGCTGCAAAACACTGCTGCCGTGAACAGAACAAAATGTTTGGCTACATTTACAAGACGGAAATAATATATAATAATATATAATACTAAATATAGGACGGAAGTCCGTACGCAAATCGAACACTTTACTGTACTTCCACATTCAAAAATGAGGTGCCTTTTAGGTTTCTTGGTTTCGAAATTGGCTTTTACAAAAAATCTAGCTATGATTTTAATATCTTCAAATTGGATTCATTGTGTTGCAAAAAAGCGGCTGCTAGATATTATAAGCAATATGCATGTACTGCGTGTGAATCCCACACTCAACTCAACATGGAGTTTCTCTCCTCCTAAAATAGGGACACAGGGAGTGACATGGGAGCAATTCAATTTAATTCAAACCTCACAACGCGCCTTACTACTCCTCACCTGAAGATACTCTTTCACTTTGAGATAACAAGTCCTAACATGCTCGGCAGTCTGGCATTTTTAGGTGGTCTTGTCCAGCCTGAGCGTCATCTGGAGACACACGGCACAGAACATTACATCGGCTACTGCATGCTATCAATCAGCTTAGATACAAGTTCCCAATGGTTTACATAATTAAGCTAATAGCTAAAGGTAGGCCTACTCTAGTAGTAGTTGTTTTTATTTCTGTTAAATGTTTTTGTATTCCATTTTATTTTATATTCTATACCTTGAGTATATTTATTGTACTGTAGCCTACCTGGCTAATGCTGCTTCATACTGTGAACATTTGCACATTGTTACTGTACTTACTCCGCTGCACTGCTCTTCCTATTCTTATTTATATTTCCTTGTACTTTTGAAACATACTTTGTATACATACTTGTATTGTTTGTGTTTTCAGTACTTGATGTATTGTCTTTCTTGTATTCTTTCAGCTGGTTCCTTGCAGTCTGGGTAGTGTGGCTTAAGGCATTTGCAGCTCCAAAGCTGTTGCAGCCTCCTTACACTATAAGAGGCTCAACCACCGGACACATTTATGACCTTCATCTCGGAGCCTGCTTTATGGAAAGGTTCTTTGATGACACCCTCATCAATCTGGCATTTTTGGGAGAACAAAAGGCAAAAACATGAACCTCAAAGCTTGGGATTATTGAAAACTGAAATTGTTCAGTTGAATACATCAAAGTGGGAGTAGAACTTCAGAGCAGGTTATATCTTCTTACAGCAGGACACTGTCAATTTTCTGCGCATCCCTTTATTCTGCTGTTGGAGCTGTAGGAAATCAACTGCCTGATTTCCTCTGCGACTGTTCTTTCATAGGCAGCTCTCGCTTTCTCTGGCGAAGAGATTGCCAATATTAATAATTTTTAAAGGAATTTATGTTTGTTTTTAATCAACATCAACGTAGAATGAAGAACTTACCTAGTTTTTGAATGTTCTCTTTTTTGTCATATTTAGGCATCTTGTTAGTAGGCTATTCACATTTCTGCCATTGTCAGTGTGTCTGGACCATAGAACTAAAAAGAATGGTCTGGACGAATAAACAGCACGGTGAACCAGTTAGCCTAATTTTTTGCCAGGGCAAGGCTCCATTTGAAATTTTGTAAACTAAAATTTACATGAATACAAAACAACAAAACAGGGAGAAAACTGTACATGAATTCAACGTAGCGTGCTGTAGCCTAGAAATCCTTTAGGCATAGCCCTATACATAAATGGATATCTTTGTTGTATTGGACAAATATTATATGAATGAATCCCATGTTCTCTATACTTTATATATAGGCTAACTTTCATGACTTAGGATACTGTTAAGTTATTAGTGTTATCCACCAATTTTTGTAGCTTACAATTTAACAAGGCCTACCTTTTAATAAGTGGTTAGCAAGAAACGTGTTCTAAGATTTTGAATAAATATTTATTATGTTACCTGTGATGGTAGCCTACAGTGCCCCTTAGAGGTTAAATTGAATATTACAATCAGCAAAGACAAGACAAGCCCCCATACTTATAAACCAGCTCCATCTGGGACCAGCAAGGTCAAATCCGTTCTAGTCCCAAACCGGAAAAAGTAAAGACACACTTTACTGCTCATTGTAGGCATTTTTAATCAAAATATGTAATAAACAAAGTACAACCAAAAAAAGCAAGCTAGAATATTTTTTTTGTATCATAACAAATAACAAAATATTTTCATTGTGTATTATTCATCACACATGTAGATTGTTATTTATTGAAGAAAAAGAAAGTCTGTACACAATCTATTAACACCCTCAATCTGTGCTTTCGGCTAGCATCCTGTTAAAGTATAGCACAGCAGGCTCAGCAGTAAGATTTTTCAAGCTGTAGGCTTGTCCTGTGAAAACATGAAGAAAAAAAAAATGTAAGAAAATTATATCAAATTACCATTATTTTAGAATTATATAAATACATTTATGCTAAATGTAATTAGCATAAATACAATCACAAAATAAAAAAAGGTAAATAAATACAATGGGGAAATAAATTATTATTATCCCCTAGAACTTTTTCTTACAGCGGTGGCACAATACATGCAAGGATAATCTATTCTGTAGCCTCAGAATCTCATGTGGCATAATAAACTATAGAACAGATCTACGAGTTACTCAAGGGGGAACACTGAACAGAACAAGCTTACCACATGGAACCATGAAGCTTTGTCCTGGGTTGTAACGGGACTCTGTTCCATTGACTGTCGCACTCATGCAGCTTGTCAAGAGGTTAAAAACCTTTAGAGAAGAAAAAGGGTTAGTTACTGTAAATAAGGCAGACACATATCAACAGTAGCGGTGGGAAATCCAACAGTACCACATGATGCATGTCCAGTAGGACCGGGCAAAGTATTTGAGTAGTAAAGGAACACGTCTACTCACTGTTACAGCACTGTGATCCACCCAGAGAGGCTTCTTCATGGAGGAGCCCAGCAGGATTTTGCCATTGCAGAAGGAATCAGTGTAGAGGTCCACTTGAAATCCCAGCGCTCGCCCTCGGTGGGAGAACCACTGGAAGGTGTCTGGGGTGGTCTGGCTTGCATCTGCAGGGTGTAAGAAAAACTGTTTAAAGATGTTCATAAATTTACATTCCATATTTTCAATTAATAATAGAGTTAGCTTCCATGCATAGTATTTAAAAAACAGCATGTATTTGTTAAGCAAATAGAAAAGTAAAGCAAATGAAAATCTATAAAATAATGTACGGTTCTAAAATAAACAGCTATTAATGCACTATTAATAATTACAAACCGGATTTGCAGTTTTCCGTTCAAGAGAAACATCGTTTATAGATCAAAATATTTCCTCCTCGCACATGTTAATTATTCATGTACGTGGGACAGACGTGCTGTTAGGGTCTATTATGATCACAGACAGACAGATCTGTCCAGACGTCTGAACATTATCGAACACGCTAACTTTGGCATTCACAAATATAATGTGGTGTTAGTTATCCTATTATTCAACTAGGAGGTCACTTGAAGCATGGCCCTTTTACAATTTGTTAGATGTGTTGTCTTACTGTAGCCAGTGGTCGGCCAAATTACACTGAGCCACTCTGTTATGTTGGCCTTATCCTCCTCCTGTAGAACCAGCGGCACAAGGGGGGGTCCACACAGTTCAGTGGGACACAACACCTTAGGAGTGGCTCTGGGGAACTCCAGAACTGTAAGGAAGAGTTGATTTTTTACATGATATTAGCGTTTGTTTAGCTAAATTGGCAGGTAAAACAACAAATTACAAATTAATGGCAAGCAAATGTCTTATTGTATACATTAGGAAAGAGCTCGGTACACAATGGTGAAAACGTACAGGGGCACTCGTTTTCCACAAACTGGTTCGGTTCAATCATAGAGGTTGGACCGCTCTTAAATCCCTGCAGCCTGCAAACAAGTGAAACATGAGTGTAACAACCTCACAACAACTAAGAATTACTTAACATGTGGACTGTTACGTACATGCTACCCGAGAGCCGTTTTTCCTGGATTTCGAGGCTGGACGGCCAGCTGAGTCTACTCCTGCGTGGGGCACCCATAACAACTCTGGCGTTGTCAGCCTCATTTAACCTCAAGTCAGAAGCGGGGTCGTTTACAGGGTCCTCTGTGGGGCACTCACTAGCCTCCTCAGAAAGGGCGCGCACCGCTCTACGCCTTTTCTGAGTTGTGGTTTTAGTTTTGGCTACACGAGGGGTCTCCTTAACGTCCTTAAACATAGCCAGAGAGCGTTTGGCGGTCTTTGGGGGTGGCTGCTTCGGTGTCAATGGAGCTGGGGGTTTAGGCGAGACTGCCGTGTTGTGATTTTGGGGGGTTTCACAGGTGAGGGGTTTAGGGTTTACTGTGCGCGGTTTGTCTCCCTTGCACTTTTTGAGGTTAGCAGCCTTTGGTCTCTCCGGCTGGTAGGACGGACTCTCTGCGTCATCAGCGAGGTTGTTGACCTCCCACCAGTTATTCGGTGGTCGTCTCCTCCGTTTCTCTGGCCCCGTGTTCTCTGCGTGTGCCGCAACAATTGGGGTAGCAATGGGAACTGTTGCACTGGGCAGTTTCTTATTAGGCGTGCGCTGGTATGTTCTGTCAAAAACGTTAACCCCTGGAAAAAAAAGGGAAACATAGGGAGCATCTTAATATTTATATTTATTATCCCTGTAACAATGTGATGCTCTTTGAAACAGCCTTGTGAACAATATTAAATTAATAATAGAATTGAGTATCTTGCAGGTGAGATGTTGTGAAAACCACATTTTAAGATCTGAACATCATGGTAAAATGTAATGCCAGTGTAACAAATCCCTAATCTTACCAGTAGTGGGCCTGTGCTCTTTGACAAGGAGGTGTGGAGGGCTTAGCTCTACAGGATCCACGTTTGTTTCTGAACTCTCCCCCCTTTTCTCCTGATCTCCAATATCCTCTGCCAGGTTCTCCTCTTCTCTCGCTGCAGGCTTCTCTGTAGCTTTTATCCTTTTGGCCTGCTTGCCCTTCCTTTTATCCATTTTCTGCCCTGTGGTCTGTCTGACTGGCAGAGCTGATGGCATCCGTTTACGTTCTTTGGCGTTGCCACTCGGCATGACTTTGACAGGAGGTGGCTCTGTTGCATTAGGTCCCTTCTGGTTCTGTTTGGACTTCTTCAGCATAGGCAGGTCCTCCAGATGCTTAGTTTGTTCTGGACTCGGAGGGCCAATAAGCCACCACTCTCCAGGCGTCTTCCTTTTTCTCTTGGCATCAGAAGTGTCTGCTTCACCAGAGCTGGAGGATCTGTCCTGCTCAGGATTTTTAACTGCCACATCTTTTGAAGTTCCCTTTCCATGGCCCTCTGGTTTTACCGTCTTTGTAACTAGGGTGAAGCAAGCAAAACAGTATCAGCAAGGGCTGTACACTTGGCAGCAGTTTCTCAGTAATTTTCTCAGTATCGTAGCTATAGCTACTAGAGGAGAAACAATTTAACAGATTAAATTCCAGTGATCGAATTCTTTATTGGTAGCAAACGTAATGACAGTTTCGTATGGAGCAAGGGTTTTTTTCTCGCGCGCCTGGATGCGTTTGCTCATTTCCCGGCGCGCAATGACATAGTTTGCGCCGAAATGGGCATGGGGGCGCAGTAGAGGGTGTGTCAAAATCAGGTGGCGCATTGCTACTTTGGTGTCAAATAAAACCAAATATTGCGCTAGCGTCTCTGCCTGGTCAGACCCCGTCTTAGCGCAGACGCAGACATTGTGTGGTAGTTTCTGGGCTTTAGGCGAAGGTGATTTGAGAGATTCTGATTCTGATTCAATTTTTGTACCCCAATACATTATTTATTAAATGACTGCATTTTATTTTTATTATTAGGGTATATTTAATATATACAGTGATGAGTCATGGTTAAGTGACTGACTGGCTATGTAAGCTCATTTTAGTTTAACCCTGTCTACAAATTCACCAACTTTCTAGCTTGAATATTGTGGATTTAATAGACTTAAGGCATTTTAAAGGAAAACATTTTAAACACCTTACCGGGGCCAAAGCTCTGTCCTGCTGGCTCCCCTGGAGAAGTTCCTCCGCCGGGGTATTCACTACCCAATTCCTGGTTTTGCTCCTGACTACCTTTTCTGTTTAGTTTTACTGACATAACTCGGTCATTGGCATTTTTGCCGTATTTTTCCGTCTTTGCTCTAGACAACTTTTTCGTTTTTTTAGCTTCCTTCTCCAGTGAAACAGATCTCTTTTTGACAGATCCAGCTACCAGACTCTCTTCAGGCTGAACTTCATTGCCAGCAGCATTGCTTGCTTTAGATGCTTTGCACCACTCCTTCTCAATCTGCTGTTTATCTTGTTCTGTGACAGCATTTGCAGGCAACTCCTCTTGACAAGGGGAAAAGTCCTCATTCGTCTCATCTGAAGGCCTGATCAGCTTTGCCTTCTTTAGGGCAGTCTTTTTGGCTGAGGGGTCAGCTTTCCCTTTCTTCTTTGTTTTCTGATGGTTAAAGTGATCTTCCACTGTTGTTGTGCCCCATGACGATTCTGATTGCGGCTGTGTTTCTGCTTCCTCCTGTTGGCTTTCTGTTGTCCCCTTTATGTCTGTGCTTAGTTTGCTCTGCTTCTGTCTGGATCTACTGTTGCTTGGGTCCCTTCTTCTAGGAAGAGAAAACCACAAGGGAACCTCTTCCTCCAGAATCATAAAGTCCTCCTCAGGTTCTGGAAGAGGCACGGGAATTTTCACAGGAGACACTGGCTCCCTGGAACTTAAAAGTAGAAATGAATTCCATATTTAGTGGTTCATAAAGAATGTGTAAGCATTTCAGTACATATTGTATAAAAATATGCCTTCACTATAAAGCAGTGGTTCTTAACGGGGTGAGGGTGGAAACCCCCAAAAACAACGGTGTTTGGGGGACCATGACTTCGTTAATAAATATATCTGAACAAAATGTTCATGTTTTCATGGTGGTGTTTACATATGTGTTATGCTATAAACAGCTATGCTATGAAGTAAAAAAAAAAAAAAAAAAGGCTTGATCACCAGTGCTATAAAGCTATTTTGACTAGGTAATAATTATATTTTTATTAAAAAAACAACAAACAGCATCAATTTAAAAGCATGTATTAGCTTCTCAACCCACCATTCAGCTTTAGTCTGCCCAGGATGTCTGAGCTTCTGCAGAAAAGCAGTAAACTCTTGACCGACACGGGTGCTCGGATTACTCTCACTTAGAGTTTCCTTTTCTTGAGCTGAATGTTGAAGCTCCTGCCTCCTGTTAAAAACGCAACAAAACAAAAATTACCGGATTTATGAATCTACCATAGTATTGATTATAAACTGTATTGGGTAATGAACAGCAGTATTCATTGCAGTAAATGGGGAAAAAACAGGTTCTTCCAGTAGCTTTGTTGTGTGTGATTCCTTCATAATAAAACCAACTACATTTGTGTAGGCATGCATTAAACATCATTCATCTAATCTTACAACAGCAGTGGTCCTTTGGCATCCAGAGCTGGAGTCAGACATTTTTTAGCTGCTTTCTCTGCGACTGGACCAGTTTTGTTGCTGAAGCAAGAGAAAAATCAATGTCCATTAAAAAAACAACACATTATCAAAATGAATAGGAAGTGGATAACTGGATAACCACTTCCTGAAAAGAAAACGGACAAAGTCTCAAAACCTCACCATGTTTCCCTCTTCCTCGTAGGAGAAGCATCCTTGTACTTGCTTATAGCAAATGTCTTTGGAGGAGACAGACTGCTGTCATCACCCCTAAGATATATTGAAGTAGAAATATTTATACACATTTTAAACCACGCTGACTTGCAGTGTTTGCTATATCACATTTAGTGTAAACTGCAATAAAAGTCTTAGATTTCTTAAACAACAGGGCCTTACTTTTGGGTGATTTGCACATTGCACTGGGGTTTCTGGATGGGAGCAGACACCTTCTTCAGATCTTCTTGGACATCATCTTCACAGACAATAAGGAGCGGGGACACAGCTCTTTCCTTTTCAAAATGACGCTCCTCCATCTCCACATTCAACTCGATGGGGCTGGACGTTTTGATTGGATCATGTTCTCTAAATGGGCTGTAGCTCTCTATTACGAAGAAAGGTAGCGTTAATTAACATAACATTTATCTCAAATGTATCTCCTTAAGACTGGAATAACGCCTTCAAACAAAACGATCCTTGACATAATTTCACTTGTTCGAAAATGTCACTTGTTTGTCCT
>JAODLI010001068.1:0-11542 GCA_027575585.1 Percopsis omiscomaycus | reverse complement strand
TCGTGGGTTCGAGCCCCAGAGGTGGCCTACCTGTAAGCATCCTTGAGCAAGATGCCTAACCCCTACCTGCTCCATGTCACTTTGGATAAAAGCGTCTGCTAAATGACCTAATAGTAAATTGTAATTCAACTAAAATGTGACGCTCTATAAACACAAAGCTACAGATAGGTAATGACCGACGCGCGCCCCGGGCGTGACAGTTCCCGTTGTTGCGATGTTCTTAGGGAGAGAGAGAGAGGGCAGTGTACACGGAACACAGTAAAAGCGCGTGCCCAAATGTGGACGCATGTAGACGTCACCATTGAGGGCACAGCGCTGTGGCTATTTGACCCGCTGTCCCCCGGCTTAGAGCCGCCATTAAATGAGGCGTGAATACCTGCCATTTCCCACACTGTCAGCAGAAGCTGATAAGAGACCCTTAGTGACATTTCTAAGGAGAATATAACGTGTAGCGTAGACCAAACTTCTTCTTCAAATTAAATTGGAATAGCCACAATGCATATATATATTCACATTAATAGCACAGCATTTCAAATCTCTATATTTATTCCCCAACATTGGGTCAATATAATTACATTTATTTATTTCACCCATCTTACGAGTAGTAGTTTGTAACCAGTTTTTTGTTGTTGTTTGTTTTTATGTTTTATTGAGCTTTGTTGTGTATTTTATAGTTTTGCTGTATTGTAACCAGGGCTTTATAGAAGAGACAGACTTAAAGAATCCTGAATAGAACTCTATGGGAGAAGTCAAAGATGGCGTATGCACATATGAAATATGTACAATGTTACTCCCAAAGTGACTGAGAAAGATATACAGTAGACATACACTATTATCAAATGAACTGAGGAACTCAAGGTCAAATTAATTTAGTAGTCCCACAAAAATGTTTAATAAATCCCTAATAGACGTGTCTACAGTGAGAGGATACACACACACACACACACACACACACAGAGCAACATGTATCAACACACACACAGCGTGCACAAACAAAGGCATGCAGAAGCACATCCACAGACTCCATCTCACACAAACACACACACACACAATATCAGCTTGCCCAGATAACAAATTGCACCACAGATGAAAACAGGTATCGCCTGTCACAGCAGTCTACACAGATATATTCCGGTCCTTTAACAGGTATATTGTGGTCTCTGCCTCGAGACGTTCAGAAGGCACCACAGCAGTTGGGTGTTGGACTCCCAGCCAGTAGGGGGCAGGATAGTCTAGTGGTCTAGGTGTTGCACCACAGCAGTTGTCTGGTAACACGCACCAGCAGTGTATTGGCTCTTTGCAGGGATGGCACAATTGTTCACAGGGGCGTTCCTAAGCTACGAAACACTTCTTGCTATGGGTCAAGGGTCAAATACTGCTGATGTCATATCAAACGTGTGCGTGTGCGTGTGTGTGTGTGTGTGTGTGTGTGTGTGTGTGTGTGTGTTTTGGGGAGGGTGAGATGAGTGCATGTGCGTGTCTTTCCGCAAAAACACAATGAAGTAAACATGTTTGTCAGCAGATGACAAAATTGTGACAGATGAATTAATGACATCCAGGTTCCCTGTGGCGTTCCCCCGCCGACATTCAAAGACGCAGGTTGTGTGTATATATTTATATATCTATGAATAAATAAATAAATATATGTAGTGTGAGCAGTGTGTGTTGAGAACACTAACACTAATCTAAACTCGCGGATGGAGAGCAACAACCGGGTCAAAGTGCGTCCCATCTCTGAGGGGGAAAAACGGTACGGGCTGCCTGTGTATGTGGGGTTGAGTGAAGTGCGCGGAGTGTTAGCGAAGACGCACAACCACATCTGTTGGCATCATTAACACTAAGAGCGGCTCCTAATTCATGCTAATTGCCCGGGAGCGCTACCGTGTGTTTGTGGAGATGAGTGGGCGACCGTAGTGGATGTGAGAGCGGAATATTGTGTTCCAGTCAGAGCAGTTAGGAACAGGTTCAAGGCTGCAATTTAGCCTTTTCATATGTATTGTGTGACTAAGAGTTTGATGTATACATGTTTAATAAGGACTAAAAAGGCTAAATGAAGAAAGATGAACACGCTAATGCATTTGGTAGTTGGTATGTATGAGTTTAAACGATGCAGGGGAACAGAATTTCAAGTTAAGTGCATCTAACTTCTAGAAATAAAATACATTTTAATAAATAAAAACAATACATTTTATTTGTATTTATTTTTTATACATTTTAGCTGTTACTGTATATTAGCGGCATGACAATAAAGCTGGATAAGCAAACATGGCATATTGGTGGCCACTCAGGCTACCACATGCAACTGCACTCTGTATGCTTTTTAAAGCATACAGCATTTCATATTATTTCAGCAGACTTTTTTGTTAATGTTTTCGCTGTAGCTCGAGGACTCACTTGAGGTTTAGCTTTGTCCACAGTGGCAAAGCAAAGAGAAGTGTCTGTTATTGTAGTTCCTCCTGCTCCTGATACATAAATCGGTTCAGTTCCTCTGTGGCAGTATATTTCCCGCTCATATTGTTAAATCCAAGGGGTTTGATTTCATGCTGTTGATTTTAGTAGGGCTTGGGAAGACCAATTCCAATACTAATAGCAATTAAACGTGAATATTATTCCATAAAAAAACCTATCCTTTGCAGCTTTAACACATCTCGTGACACAGTATGTAATTATATTAGGGTGGGTGCAAAAACAGGCAAACAAAATACCCCTGCGAGATATTTTCAATATTTTGTTTATGATGTTTGTTTATATTGTTTATGCAATAGGTAGGTAACTAGCTAACATGCTTTATGCTAGCAAGATAGCTAACTAGCTAGTTGGCTATTAAAAAAAATTGTGTTTGTGAGAGCAATAAACCTCTGAACTACTTATTTTTGGGGGTTTGCGACTCCCAAAATTTTTGCAAACCCACTGCGACTCACCGTGGTTGTTTTGACTCGGCCTCCGGGCTGCGTACAAGTCCAGCCGGATTTATTGACTAAGATGTCACAGCCCTCGTCCTCCAAACACGGCACCATCTCACACCACTGCTTTCTCCGAACAATCCCAGCTGTGGAGAAAGGGAATAGATGGAGAGAGAGAGAGAGAGAGAGAGAGAGACGGAGAGCATGTCAGTGAAGGGGAGATGAGCCGAAAGATGAATTGTGGCCAGCGGTCGAGGGATGACGAGATGGGAGGAGAGGAAAGGGATGAGAGAGGCGAAGCATGGGCGAAACGAAGGGCAGAGATCGATGGGGAGAGCAAGAGAGAGAGAGAGAAAGAAAGGAGAGGTGGAGAATGAGAGACGGAGCCATTAAATAGGGGAGAAGGGTTGAGTGACAGAAGGAGAGAGGGTGGTAGAGACAGATGGATGCGGACGGGAAGGTGGAGGAGAGATATGGTAGAAAAAAGGGGTGGAAAAGGAGAGATGAAGACAGACAGGGAAGAGGAATGTAGAAGATGGGGGAGGGTGTTATGTGAAGAAGAAGAGTGAAGGTAGAGGAAGTAAAACGGTCAGTTATTAAAACAAATGCATGTATATATTAAATAATACTTTAAACATCTGTACATAAATGTACACACAACAGGTCTGACATGACGGACACCAGCATTGCTATCGTGTGGGTGCATGGCGTTTCTGTGGCTTACACCTTGAGGCGGCACTGTGTCATTTTGTCCACAAGGGGCAGCGCAGGCACTGTGCCCAGTCGTGAGTCACATCCAAACACAATGGCCGGATCAGGATCTTATGTGGTTGCAGCAATACGCTTTTAAATTGCTTAATTGTGTATCAGAAAATTATTGAGTCAAGAGACAAAAAAAAAATGTAGTAGACGCAAAATAGAAAAATGTTCTCCTCATCAGATGAAAAACTCAAATGTAATGCTGTCAAAGGCCTTAGTAATTATGCCTTTTTTTTTCTTCAGCCATAAATTATTATGCTACGTGCCCTAATGAGGCACTCTCCGGCATAATAAAATACCCTCCTTAAGATAACATGGCTAATCAACACACTCTGTGTCTGAGGTTCACACACTCTGGGACAATCGCACACAATTGTGTGTGAGAAAAGAAATAAGAACATGAATAAAAGAATACATTTGCAAATCAAACGAGAGAGAGAGAGAGAGAGAGTTTTTTCGAGTTAGCCTTCATGGTAGAATTGCGGAACATGTCGAGGCTTAAAAGAGAGAAAGAGAGAGAGAGAGAGATGCATAAATTCCAGCACGTGTTCTTATGCATTTATGGATGGAAAATAACACGTTCTTTAATGGATCCGGGTAAAACTCGGCGTGAATTATGGAGACGTATATGCAGCATATTTTCTCGCTGGTATGCTAGCCCTCCTATAAAGCATGTGGGAATGCTGCTCGGCTCCATAGCTATAAATTTGCTCTAAGGGCACCTTGAGTGGCTGTCAGAAAACCAGCAAGTAAATCACCAAGCGCTGGGCCAATGCTAATTCCTCTGTCCACACAAACCCATTTCCATAGATCGGTCAATCCCCCCCCCCCCCAACGAAAAATATGTATATCGTTGCAGATACAATGGGTTAATAATGTGACAGACATTGAGGTGTCAACAACGATGTAAATGACATTGTCGGGGGGAGCGGGCTGTCGCTGCTAACCGGCGACGTGCTACTTCAAACTGTCGCCACGCACCGCATCAGAGCGGCGACGCGACTATCAATCTTAAGGGAACAGAATCATATATTTTTCAACCTTATTATAATGCAATTTCCCCATCACCTGCAATCATGCATCTTTGGGTATTTTAGGTCTAAATATTATGTCTTGCCCCAGTAGGTTTGTAGATCACCAAAGCCTTTCACAGCAGGAGCTGTACTGTAGTAGATACCGCTATCACAAGAGAGTTTCCGTAGTGCATATACTGTAGATTCGTGTCTGGCTGCACTACGAGTTTCCTGTTTGTCAAAAGGAGATTTATCTTGTTTTTTGAAGCCTTGATTTGTAACTTGCTGAACAAAATGAGGAGCCCAGTTGAGAAGCGCCAACGTTAAGTGGTGAATTACTGAAAACTAACGCTGATATGAAAGGGTGACTACAGATTACGGGAAATAACATTTTTGATAAGGTCTCATAGTGCCCATTACAATTGTGTGCATGTACTATGCATCCAAGGATAATTCAAACCTTTTCCAGAATGCATTGCCATGGAAAAATAAATGAATGCATCTGCCATTCACCCTAGAAAAAAACCCAGCACAAGGTCCGTGAAGCCTTTTGAGAAGCCTTTTCTCTCCCTTCTCTCTCCCTTCTCTCTCCTTCTTCTGTTGTTCGTCTAACAAATATCTGCACCAAGGGCGTCTATACGGTTACATCCCCCCCTGAATAACCATCCCCTGGAAGGACCCAGCAACTGATGAAAATGCATTGAGCAGTCTGTTTAATATTAATGAGGTCATGGGTTTGTTTGTTTGCGAGTGTGTTTTGAAGCATGGGTGTGTTACAGATGTCAATCAGACGACTAGAGTCTCCCACAGAAAGGCTGTCAACCCTCTATCAGGCATACAGTGTTGACTATTAATAGTAGTATATAATGAGCACTTGGGAACAGGGCTACGTCACATCCATGTGTTAAATATGGGATAAATATGGGCTATTAATAATGGCCCTGTTGCTAAAGCAGCAATGTGTGTAATAATGTACTAATACAGTTAGCAAACACTTGGCGAGCCAGCTAACCTAATCAAAGTGGCGTGTCATTATGCGGCTGTCAAAAGAAAACCTTGTACAAAAGCTCCTTTTCAGAAATTAAGAACAGGTTAGAGGCAAAATAATAATAATGTTTTTTTTAAGATTTAGAGGTTCGCACTTTGCACACACACACACACACACACAAAACCCGCTTGGTACAATCTACTGCTGATATCATCTGGGGGTTTAATCTGGAGAAGAGAGGAGGTAGACACAACAGAACACCATCACAACACCTTGCGCGACACTTATCTCCTCGACGACTGGCAGGTCACACTTCATGTCAACAGCCTGCGACTCAGCTTCATAAATCCTCTTTAATGCTGTGGGTACTCACTGTAGGGCCTGTGGGTGGCCGCATATCTTTCTACATACATACTGCGTGTTTGTGACTGTGTGCATGTGCAATGCACAGACATTGACAACGTGTAAACGATGAATGTGAAATAAAGAAAATGTAAATAAATAAAAGAGAGAAAGAAAGTAAGTACACTATCCCATCTGATCAAAGCGTGGAAAGGATAAATCGGCAGACAGCGCTTAGCAACAGGGTGGCAGTCCAGACCAGGTGAGCTAGTGGTTCTGCAGGCAACGGTTCCTGGGGAAGTTCATTCGGGAGGTTCCTGAGCTAGCGCACAGCCGGCTAATTGTGCTCCCCAAAAGACTGATCACCGTCACTTGCTATTCACTCCGATGAGACGACTGCAAATTGCTGATTGCTTCACACACACACACACACACACACACACACACACACACACACACACACACACACACACACACACACACACACACACGTACATATGCATGAGCACACACTTATTGACTTTCTTTTTGTCAATTCCCCTCCTCGTTGCCCATCCTCTTTTATGTATTGGCAGGCGGTGAAACCAGCTAATGAAGAGTCAAAGAGCCTTTTTAAAGGTGGACTCCTCATTTTTTGCATTCGTGCGTGGTACACCCGTCCGCCCGCTTTTTGCTCATCCATCTGGGAACTCGCAATTCGAAATCGGGCCGTTACAGAACCGCCGTCTAGGTGGGTAGATGATTCGGTGCCGTTGGCGTCGTCATTGCTAA
This sequence comes from Percopsis omiscomaycus, assembly GCA_027575585.1. Classification (NCBI taxonomy): domain Eukaryota; kingdom Metazoa; phylum Chordata; class Actinopteri; order Percopsiformes; family Percopsidae; genus Percopsis; species Percopsis omiscomaycus. The sequence continues at coordinate 4,766 of JAODLI010001068.1, read as the reverse complement.
TGGTGTCATGTTTTGTTACAAACAAATACAGTATAAACACTAAGCTAGGGGAGCTAGAGCAACACAAAGGGGTGTATCCTTTTTTTAGCAGGATTTCTGTGACGTGGCTTAATACAGGAGCGCTGTTAAATACTGCAGGAGGTGTGGGCGTGGTTTAGCACTGTCTGTGCGGGAGGGAGTGTCGGGAGGTGTGGTTCACGGGACCTGGGGATTGGGAACAGGTGTGGGCATCGTCTAACCACCTGTCTCCTCAGTAAGAGGAGCCTGAGAGCGGGCCCGCGGGGGGGGGACACACACAGCAGGGGAAGAAGGCGAGGCGCGGGTCGCTCTACTGCAGAACAGAGCAAGCTATAGCCCAGCTTACATTTACATTTACATTTAAGCATTTAGCAGACGCTTTTATCCAAAGCGACTTACAATTAGTAGCCTAAATAATTTCACCTATTAATTTGCACAACAATACTGTAAAGTGTATCATTCGCTCCTCAAAAAAATTAATATTTACAATAATCTATAAGTTATCACTCTTCAAACAGTCAATAATTGCTAACTACAATGTGCTTAGCATTCTTAGTGCTTAGGATAGAATAAGGATTTTTAGTGGGATTAGTGCTATGAAGTAGAAAAGATCGGTGGCCGAGGTACCGAGATGAATTCTGAAGAGGTGGGTTTTAAGTCTCCTGCGAAAGATTGATAATGTGATCACCAAAGCTCACAGGTAAGCATATTGATAAGCTTACCTCAGCCCGAGCTCAGCCCGAGCTCAGCCCGAGCTCAGCCTGAGGTTCCGTGAGAAAGCCCTTGCCTCAGTGGGATTGTATGCCACAGATAAATACAGGAGTTAGCTCACCCGCTCTGGTTCCTTTGAGGATACACGTTTTCAACGTATCGCATGGGAACGCACGACCATATGCTCATGCGCGTTCGACACAAGCGCACAACGTGCACATAGACACACAAGTTTGTATCCACGTGCACGTACGCTATCACAGGCTGTCCGGTATTACTAATAATGTTTGTGATCTATTCTACTCATGCATACCAGCCAAAGCTAAATAATAATAAGAACTAGAGATGCATTTTGTGATTGCGTTGCAGCTTTAGAAGGCTGTGGTTTTTCTTTCTCTATGGAAGCAACATGGACGTGAACGCTTCAACCTACGGAAGAATGGGTTGACTACCCATAGCATAACAGGCTAATCGTTCCATGCAATACGTTAGCTAGCTAGCTATGTGTTGACTTGCATTGAACGAAGCCTATCGACAGCTAACTCAGTTGGCAAGTAAGCTAATTTTCTTTTAGAGTTGCCTTGTCTTCTCTTGAATCAAACAAAATATGTAGGCTGTGAATAATCTACAGCGTTGGTGGTTTCTTAATTTATAAAAAAATTACAGCAGATGAGTTTCCACAAGGTAATGGCAACTGTATTGGTCTAAAACTAGCAAGGACGCGCTTTGCGCTGGGTGTAAGATAAGGCCCTGAGTTGCTTTGACAGTCGACAACAAAGCAGAAAACTCTATTAAAAAGCAATTTAACAGTTAAAATTAAAGAATGAATAAAATAAATAAGGTAGAACTGATTTAAAAAAAAAAAAAAAACAGTTAGTAGTAATAAAGGGATAAAAAAAGACCAAAGACGACATCACATGAAAGCAAGCCTATAAAAGTGTGTTTTAAGAAGTGATTTAGTCTGCTAGCCTTAAACATGCACATACTGTGCGCATACAGCAGTGGTGCTCAATCACAATTGACCCATGACCCTCAAACAGAGCTGGTTTCATAAAGCTCAGATCCACCCTTTTTTAATAGTGTTACACAATAGCACAGACAAACTACACAACAACACAGGCTCCTTTGAAAACATGGAACAGACGCACAAGGGAAAGCATGAGGCTTGCTGTATCTCCACATGCATACAGAGCCGCAGTCAGACAAAAAGGGGGCCTGAAACGGTCCAACTTAGTGCCATTAAGGCTCTGTGGTTTTGCTTTCATCATGGAAATCCCTGCTCATGTCTCATGTTAGAGTGGATCTGCTATCTGGATAATTAGCTGCACTATCGGGCCTGCCTGAAGACGCCCCCTCAACCTGAATCAGGCCTAGTCAGAATTACAGAGGAGACGCGTTGGATTGGGAGCGAAAAAACCCGACAGGAAGAAATAAATCCCCGCGTTTTGTAATTAGCCGCCAGCTCGCTCGCTGGCGCATTTTTCCCCTGCTCTTGTTTTCTTTTTTTTTTCTCCTTCCCCCGTTCGCGTTCTTGCCATAACCCCATTTTACTCCTTCGTTCCTTTCCACTCCCTGCCTTTTCTAATTTCTCCTCTCTCCGCTCCTCTCCTCTCGGTTGTTTTCCCATCTTCTCCCCCCCCATACTCGTTCTCTTCCAGTCTATTGCATTGCCTGATTTTCACGAGATTATTCCGATTATTCCACCCGTTTGGCAGCCTTGATGAGTGTCTGCACGCTAAAAGCTGTCAAGGCCCTTTAATAAAATACAAAATAAAGCCAGAGGTTCCCTGAGAAGTGACATCATGTCCTAAATAGCTCCTCTGTGCTCACGAAACTTCAAGGGTGCAGAAATAATGAGATAGCACACTGAATGACATGTTCAGACCTCGTCACTGTGTGTGTGTGTGTGCGTGCATGCGTGCGTGTGTGCGTGTGCGTGCGTGTTTGCAATGACAATATCTTACGATCTTTGTAAATGTTTTTGTCATATGACATCTGCAATATTTAATGTGAATCTGTCCATATATTCTACAATATACTGTAAACATTTCACTATTATGTTAAACTATAAACAAGAATATAGATGTAGAAAAAAGATAATATGATTTTAAAAAAAATACAGTAAGTACTATTTTATGATGCTATTTCTCCTTTAAACAAGGATTTCTTCCATTTCTTTCAAGGGCTTTTTTTTGGAGTTTTGGATATTTTTACACTCCCGCTAGCTGTGTACTGTTTATGCTAGGTTCCATTGTGGTTTACAAATGGCAGTAGCATGACACAGCTCTCGCCTCTACTTCCTCACGGGAATGTATGTGCTCCTGCATGCGTGGGCCACAGGTGCCGGTGATATCTTCCATTCGCAGAGGCACTGTGACATTTTTGCCCGGTACGATGCCAACAACATCAAGGGCAGGGCAGGATGGTCTAGTGGTCTGGGTGTTGGACTCCCAGCCGTAAGGTTGTGGGTTCGAACCCCAGAGTCGGCTTACCTGTAAGCAGCCTTGAACAAGATGCCTAACCCCTACCTGCTCCATGTAACAGCACCATGTAACCCCTACCTGCTCCATGTAACAGCACCATGTAATTGTCAGTTGCTTTGGATTAGAGTGTCTGCTAAATGACCTAATAGTAATTGTAGTAGAATCTTACTCCACACACACCAAGGAGGAAATGTCAGCATGAACACAGCCTGAGGAAGGGAAAACAGTCTGCTGAGACACCAGTACATCAGTGGTCAACACCGTACACCCGACCTGGATGTATTACACAGAACTAGCTATTCTAAGCCCTTGAACCGAATTGTCTATTTTCCATTTTGGTGTATTAGAGGACAAACAACAACAACAGCCAGAAGTAGGCCTAATAATAGCTATGATTGTCGGGGCCGTTGCCAAACCTTGTTCAAGGTACAGTCCTTGAACCTCAAATTTCTGTCCCAGCTCACTGTTTATGTTTTGAAACACAACTGTCCATTCAGTTACGACGACCAACACATTCTCATCATGGCTCATTACGGTTTTTCGGATTTAGAAAAAGGATTTTCGACCCTAAAGTTGACAGTGACAAAGAGTGACACAGCGACACACTTGGAAGTAGCCTCTAACAATGCCTTCAGCTTAAGAAATAAACTACTGTAGTTAGTCCAGACACATACGCCTTCTGTTCGCAGTGTACCTCTCGCAGTTGTTTCTGCGGGTGTGTGTGTGTGTGTGTGGGAGTGTTTGCGCGTTTGCGTGCGTGTGAATGTCATCATGTTGACGCCTGCTCACGTCCGAGCGTCTGTTTTGAAAAATCTGTACAGATGGTACCAGCTCAGACCCCCAAGACACTTCCTTCTCCTCTTTCCCTGGATGTTCATGTCTATTTAGCCTTATTGACCTCTACATCCAAACTAATCCGCCTTAAATTATGCATAACCTTTTACTTGGCAGAGCTTCCCATAAATCTGTTTATTCCCCATTCGCTCACATATAAAACCCACTAAACAAATTCCAATTAGGCAAAATAGCAATACAGCACGAACTCCTTATAGGCCAAACAACAGATAAGAGTATAATCTCTGCTCTTAACGGGGAGTTAAGAAAAAGGAAGAAAAAGGAATTTGGGTGTTTCCAAATCTCTTTAGTGCTCTAAAAAAAATTCTGGGATAAGACTGTTAATCAGTTAATATGTAGCGGTTGTGTTTATCTGTTAGATACGCTCTCTTAATATTGCTGCCTTCAAATGGAACCTGTGAGCTTGTGATTACAACATGGGAAGTTGTGTACACTAAATGCTTTGCCTGCCAAGTGGTGAGTTGTGAGAACATCGCTGCTAGGCAACGGCAACACGGACGCCAAAAGACCCCCTGTTGTTCTCTACCTCGCCTCCGCCGTTTCTAAAAACGTCAGCAAACACATCACAACTTGTGAACTCTGAGGTACGCTCTGTTAATATGTAGCAGTTGTGTTTGTTAAACAGCCATGGAATATACATTTACATATAATAATAATAATAATAATATAATAAATAATTTAATATAAAATACAAATATA
>JAODLI010001067.1:0-11542 GCA_027575585.1 Percopsis omiscomaycus | reverse complement strand
CACACACACACACACACACACACACACACACACACACACACACACACACACACACACACACACACACACATACATGCACGCATGCACAACACAGGCACAACTGACAACTGACGGGTACAAAAGTATACAGATGACCTAGCGTAGCCGTATTAGCCAGATGCCAATCAGAGCACCTGGCCTGAGGCCATGTGGGTCACAGTACACACACAGAGAGAGAGAGAGAGAGAGAGAGAGAGGTAAATTGAACGTTCCAGCTGTTACCATATCGTTTTTGACTACAGTATCGTGTCCTCCACCCAGTGGGCCTTTTGTGCACACCACAAACATACACATTCATTTATTGGCCCTGAATTGCCTACAGGCTTCTTCCATAAACCCGCTCTAGCACACTCACAAAGGAACTAAAATGCAATGCTTGCATGCGCACACTCACTTTCTTATCTTTCTCTAATTACAAGCTAGTGTGGGGCGGTTAGTAGTCGAGGTTGACGAGACAGAAATAATACCATCAGCTAGAGAGACGCACTACAGCACCCTTACCTCCACATAATCTCTCTCTCTCTCTCTCTCTACAACCTACCGCACCGGAATGCAATGCATCACCCAGCCACCCACACACATTGGCACTAACTTGCCACAGTTATAGCTCAATGCACATTTATAGCTGAAGGCAGGAGTACTCAGAGGCAGGTGTGTAATAATTGCACAACGTTAATTCGCAAACACTTGTGCAAGCAACCGTGCCGCGGCAACGCGCACACTCATGGATGCCTGCTTACCAGGGAAGCATGTCCCATTTGCTGCGGGGGCTCGGAGGGGGTTCACAGCAGGTCATGTTAGGCCGGGGACCAGAGAGGGGAACAGTCCAATCACATTGGCCAGATTAGATGGTTCTCAACATGGGAGGTCGGAGTATTTTAGGGCAGGTCACGTAGAAGTGTTTTACTTTGCAGCCTCCCCACCTCACCTTTCCTGCGGCTAATTTGTCCCCCAAAATGGGTTTAGTTAAAGGTGCACTCCTCGATTGTGTTACAGAGCCCCCCAGAACCCCAAAGGTGATAAAGAAGTGCTGTAGGGGGAGGACACCCACTGAACTGTCTTCAGCGCTGACCTCATGCTGATTGGCACATGCCCCGCTCGCTCCACCCACGTCCCAGCTCGCGCCACAGCAGCTCGTAAAAAGTCACGGCGAGTGTGAAAATTAAAGAGGCACTTGCGGCTTTTATGAGCTTTCTCTTTCCGTTTCTAGCCCATTTTGTCCCCCCCCCTCTCTGCGCTCCTTTTGAAGCGCGATCCCCTTTACGTTTAGCATTAGTGAGTGAGTGGGTGCTGTCCTGATAAGTTATTGGTAGGCGGCTGTAGCCGTCAGCCTACTCTGCTGCTGTGTAAAGGCTTTTTTCTGCACCTTCTGTATCTCTCAATCCCCTCTATTCCTCCATTCATTTATTTCCCACCGGGTTACAGCCGACTACAGCCAAACCCCGACACATCAATCTGCTGCTGTTTGCCATTTCTTATTATTAAACAGAGTCCAGAAGGCCTCACCCAGTTATTTTCACAATGTATATGTGATGCATTCTGATGCACAAGGACAATGAAAAGGGAAAATATAGGCAAATCTATACATTCATGGTGTGGAAAACGCAGGCATGAATATGAATAAACCGTTTTCCTGCATCACCATTCATAAATCAGTATAGAAATGACCATACCAGTTCCCAGTAATTCTGGCTAATTATTCTTCTCTTACCCCGGGTCACTGCATCTACTGAGAGCCCGCTGCGATAATGACCATGTGCATCCATAAACCCTGCAATCCGAGCCCAAGCCTGGGTAGTACAGGAGGGAGTTGGACTGAAAGCTACCAGAGCTGTAAAAAAAAATCAGCCTTAGCAAGACTTATTTCCACAACCCTGGCCATTCAGACCGGAGATTTATCCAGCTTGTTTTATAGCACTGCTACTGTAGTGGCACATTAGCAGGCATTACCAACGGAGCTCAAGTATGAAACAGTCACTCCTAGTAAGACAGGATGGATTCCAAGCCGCATTTTCCATTTCTACTTGAGGTGTGAGCTGCACATGGCTGTTTTTGGTCCATGGCTAAGACTTTAAGGGCTAGACGTATGTCTTCCTAATCTGACCTTTACGACTTTAGGCCAGAGGATAAACGAATGCCTTTTAAAATATATTATTTAAATGGCCCCTACATGGTTTGTTCCCTGTTGTGGAACCATTAACATCGGACACCATGGCCACCAAGTACAACCATACTATTTGCTGTAGAAACCGGGCTATTGTCAGCCTGTAAAAGTTTAGGAGGCCTTTTTCTCCCAGCCAGTATTTATGGGAGTGGACTGGGACCCCCACCCGGTTGGAATCAGTACCGCTCTCTCACACCTCTCCTCGACTTGGAGCGAAATGGAAAACTTAGGAGAGGGAATGATTTTATGGCGTTCATGCAGGTATATTACAGTATACAGCAAAGTTTAAATGTAGTATATCATCTTGACTCTGACACACGGACTATAATGTATATTATGCGTTGGCCAGCAGGATCAAATGAGAGTCAGAACAGGGAGAGAAATGGGAGAAGAATCCTTGGAGCAACGGCACCATTACAGGCCTAGACTCTGGAAGTGTTTGGGATATTTTTACTGCCTAACTACCTAGCTGCGTTTGCCTGCCACAAATCTATATTATCCAACATATGTGGGGGAACCCGAAGCCTTTTTTTGGGGAAGCCTTGTATCATCTGGCAACGGCAAAGGAACATAAATAGTGAGATCTGTTTTGGTTCGATAATTCCAATATGATGTATGAAAAGAGGTAGACTCACGAACGGTTGGGTGATTGGGTATAGATTACACCAGGACCCTCATGACATACGAGTCTGGTTTCTACTGCACGTGGTACTGAACAAGGAACTTTCTCGCACGCTCAGTTTTTTTAGACGCTCTTGTGTGTGAATTCCCTCTGTAGGTCAGCCAGACAGCGCAATGCTCTCCTTCCTTTACCGAGGCTCCATTCCTCTCGGCGGTTTGGCAGATAACTCACCGTAGATGTGGGAATAGCTTGCTATGCTCGCCACAGAATGACCCGAAAAGTTGAACCAAGCACAGGAATCCAGAGTGAATTGTCTTTACATCGGGCTTTATGTGTGTGTATGTGTTTGTGTAGGTTTAGATTATTTTACCATCCCTGTTTTTGAAATCTTATATGTAAATATTCTATTTTTTTTAACTTCATTGTTCCTCAAAAGGGGAGTTTTTTTTGGTTTCTTTCTTTGTTCAACTGTCTTGCACTTTGAGAAATATTGTACACAAGAAATGGTGTACACAAGAACTAGACCGTACCGTGCCATAGAACCTAATTTGTCTGCAGGCAACCGCTTGTTGTTCTTGTTAGCTGTTAGAACCACAAGTGTTCCAAAGCCTGCACATTACTGGAAACAAAATAAGGATAAAAAGGTCTTTATAATGCTGGATATACAGTACAAGTAAATTTTCCCCCAAGTGCAACAATAAAGACTGCAGATGTTCAGTTGAGCAACTGTATTGCAGTGTAGCATTTATCTTTGTGTTTTCATAGTGTTCATTGAGAGACTTAAAAACATTAGGAAAACACAGATAGCTGTATTAAGCAGAAAGTTATCAACAGGCTTTAGTGTTAACATGCACCAGATGCCTAATGTGGAATGGCTACAATGGCCATAACTGTAAGAGGATTCTGTGGTGCGTGGCTAATTGAATTGAGTGTGGGCTATCTCAGCGGAGAGGCCAAGTAGGAGGAGGTCAAGGCCTAATGAGGTTGGCAAAGCTTCACAAGTTAGCTTTAATTGCACCACCGTCATTTTGTAACAGAGGCTTTCAGCAGTTATTCACTTGATGAAAGCTAATGGTGCGAGTCCAGGGTACTGTTAACACTGCTCAGTGGTCCTGTGTGGGCTCAAGGCAGATACGTGGCTTTTCCCACTAACAACTGGTGAGTTGTTCATGAAAGCCGGCAGTTGAATCCTCAATGATAAAACTGTAAGGTTTGTGAACAGAGAAGCAAATAAAAGCCCATTGGAGCCCATTCAGGAAACTATTAAATGCCTTACCAGAGTGTGCATTCCAGATTAATTTCAGATTTTCTTTAAATTGGTCAGAATATGATATGTTTAGGTTGGCTGCCTACATTATGTGGGCTTGGAAGCGACACCTCAAGCTTTTCCACCATGCTAAAATGAGCCTAGCATCTATTCGCCATTTTGATAAACTATTGCGAGTGCTGTATCCCCAGTTCCAATTGGATTAGGATAATGCTATATAATCTTTGCTTTGATTATGGATTTCATATGGCTGGCTACCGCTCACGCAGTTGTGACCTACAGAGATATTTATGAGATAATTGTTTATGATTTATGTGACCAGTATGACCTCAATAATTCCAAATGCTTCCAGAGTTAATGTTTAATTATAAGCCTAAAGACTAAGCCAGGATGTCAAAAGCTGCGAGTTGCGGGAAAGGTCCGCCTATAGGCAGCAGTAATGCTTTCACCTGGTTGTCTGTCAACAATCCATTTGTAATATGATATCAGCCACAGGAATAATTAGGAGGAAATCTCAGTTTAATCAGATGCACCATAAAGGAAAACACTGTAAAAAAAATATGTATGTACAGTATTGCCATAAAACAAGTGAAGTTTCTTGAAAGCAAATTTTACATGATAGGTTAAATATGTTGATTTTAGGAATTTGATATGCTTGTAACTTTTTGCAGCGATGACCATGGGAGGGATATGAGGAGAGCAAGCAAAGCGGGGATACATGTAGTTGAAGCCTGCGATGAGATTTCCTGGGGTGAGCTGAATTTATAGTCGGCCATCTTTAAAACTGCCACAGGGATTGGTGTAGGCTTCTATCCATTACACTGTCTACGTGTGTGTGTGTAAGAGAGAGAATGAGTCTTAGAACACGCTTGTCACGGTTGGATGTGCAGTAGTGTTTTTTCCACATAAGCTGTCAGCTGAACAAAAGGATAAATTGAAAAAACAAGTTTAAGAAGACATTTGGATAAATGTAGCCTTTTATTGCCTCCTGTCACGAAGTCTTGTTGTACTATGTTACACTTTCATTGTTGAATTTCCTGAATTTTGTTGAGATGCACTGGAAGTAATTTCCAATCTCTTGTTTTATGTATATGTGAATGGATTTTTGGGTTCCCCTGTGTTCTTACTTTTTTGCATGAAATCATACAGTATACTTTTTCAATTTCAATTCAATTGGCAATAATACTATTTCCAAATAATAGTGTGCACACAAACATATTTGACATGCACACCCATATTCTGCCTATATTTTAAACATATGACGTAACATATTCAGAGTTTGGAATGTTGCCATTTTATTGTTATTCCGCATAATAGTGGTTTATGAGTGTATGTAAAACATAGTCCCTGTTCGGCAGTCCCCTGCGTCCTCCCCACAGTTGGGCATCCATAAACACAGAGGGCATCAAAGGCTTTGGCTCAGAGTGTTCCTCCTCTCCTCTGGTCCTGCTCTGACGTTCATCCCCTCATGTGCGTCTGATTAAACGCCGGGGCTAAAGGAAAACACGCGTTGTTTTCTCGGCAGCGGGTGCGCTTGGCATTCCAATGGATTTACGGCACCGAGGAACCCTCAGATCCCAAGCGGTCAAATGGGACCCCGGAGAGGGCACAGATGGATGGCTGCTCCTCCACTCCATCCATTCCTCCTGTCCTCCCGCTGCTAACCCCGTCCCCGGTCCGCTCCTGTCCATCTCCTCCTCCTCTCTTATCCGTGTGTTCTGTCACAGCCCTCCTCTAGTTAGACTCCGGGTTGGTGGGGGCAGAAGACAAGATACAAGGGTCTATTCATCGTCTGAGTGACTGCTCATTTTCTCGTGCCTGCCCAGCTGCCTTGCCTCAACGCCACTCAGGCACTAATGAAAAGGTCATGCGGTCACAGATGGCACAGTCGCGGCCATTGTGCGCCTCATCGTCAACTGTGATCTCCGCTGTTCTAATGGTTGTTATGGGCCCCGTGACTTGCTTTTGTCCTTGCCGTGACCTTGACTAATATTGCTGGGTTGTAGACTGACGCGTTTACAGTAAACGGTCCAGCTGGACATGGCTAGCTCTTCTCAGTGGTGGGACCACCCTGAGCCTTGTGAGCTCAGTAGTGTGAATCTGGAAACCCTCTATAGAAAACAGCTTATGGCCGGCCCGAAAAACGCTGGGCGAATTGTCCAGTTGGTGCCAACCGAAGAAGGGCTTGTGTTGGAGAATTGTTTCACGGATGTTGTTTGGACCAAGCCGGTCCAATCATCTGCTCGCACCCGTATTAAAAAATCATCACTTATTTGTTGTTCTGATTGGCTTAAAGCGGAATTGGGCTTTTGTTAAAACCTCCGCTAGCTTCCTTACCTTAAGTCCTCACACGGATGGGAGGACTTAATACTACAGACCATAACTGGAACAGTATTTTGGATCAGTATTTGCAGTACATCTTCTACACTGTTTACAAACCTGATCATGGTCTCTACTGGTAGTATGTATTCTCAAGTTACTCATGTTTGCAGTGCAAATTGTTGTAGTGTTTTAAATTGAGATATATTTAGTTTGGATTAGGTATACCTTAAACTCAAAAACAAGTCCCTGCAAAAGAGGGGTTAATTTATGGCAAACGTCAGCATGAGGACGTAATATTGAGAAAAGGAAGGTACAGAGTTGAAGAAATGCCTCAATCCAGCAATCATTTGGACTGACACCACCTCTACCTAATGCTTTTAAATGGATTGTTTCCACAGTGGCTTGGCAAGTGACAGAAAACTGGGGGAGCTTGCAAGACCTGCATGGTCCCCCCAGGTTAGTAGCCCCCGGGGGGGGGGGGCACCCAGTAAAATAAACACTGTCCGAATTGCACATCACTTTGATATAATGGAACCTTGGCAATAGCAAACACGACGTACATATGTCCCTCGTTCTACTTTAAATCGATTTATCAAAAAAGTAAACAGAAAAACCAGACATGCTCAGCGTAATGATCCATTTGGCAGTGTGAAAACATGGCGACAGTAGTGGGGCTACACTGCATGGTGGCGTACATCCAGCAGCTAGCATGGCGCGTGAGTCTCTTGTTGGCTAGGCCCTGTTGGCTAGGCCCTGTTGGCTAGGCCCTGTTGGCTAACCCCCCTCCAGCTAGCTCAGTCATTTCCACCAGAAGCAATTAAAGCTGGAGTGGGTCTCAGTGGGTCACTCTGGCACACCCGCGTGTTGACAAGAAGAATAATGGTAGTACGTAAAGAGGAGGGGGTCTGAGCTCCAATCGCGCTCCAGTCAAACAAAGGTGGAGTAATGGGCACTCAGAGAGCAGTGAGAGCCCCGTGCCTGCAAGTGATTTCAGTCAATGGGACTGTGTGTGTGTGTGTGTGTGTGTACAGGCACGGATGTTTCTCCGTATTTTTCCGTGTGTTGTATGATCCTCTAGATTAGGTTAATTAGATAAAAGGGTCTCTCTCATTCTGTCATATATAAATACACACAGAAACGCACAAGTATCTGTGTGAAATTGCAGCTCGAGTGGTTGGCTGGTGAAAACTGACAAGTAAACTGTTTTCAGATTTCTGTTAAATTCGTCTGGGCTTCATCCCTCTGCATATGGAAGTAATGCCGCCTTATACTAAACATCTTCCTTTGTAGACACCAAGCCAAGGTGCGTGCGTGTGTGCGCGAGCGTTTGGTCGTGTTTTTGGTTTGAAAATGAAATCTGCTGGATCTGAATAAAAGCGAACTCTGTGAATTGGATGTCATTGTCAATCCTACTGTACTTAGCTAAAGGGACTTGAACTGTAAGGTCCCACTACTGTAATTTTTAAACTCATTATCTAGTGTTTTATTCAGATGTCAGGACATGTAGGGTAAAATTATGTTAAAACAAGGGTGTGTGTGTGTGTGTGCACCCTCCATAAAGCAAACAAGGCTTTAGTCAGGGGGATAAAGTGGCTTAAGGCAGTGTCAATCGTATGTTCTGTCCACTGGCTTTTGGCCCATCCTCTAGGGCCCTAGAGAGGGAGAGAGCTTTGTAGTGGGCTGTTGCGCGCTGTGGTGTCACTTCTGTGCCTTCTGACAAACAGGCTGAGTGGGGCTGTAAAAGTCATTAGCCTCTCCCAGCTTGTGCCTCCACTCTGTTCAGCTTGTTCAGCCCGTCGGGGAGGCCTGACAAGCCTTGACCCCTGCCGTCCCTGAGGGGGTTGCGGTGGGGTGGAAGATGATGTACTATAGGGTCATTTTTCTCCAGCAGTTTTCACTATGGAGCAAAACATAGGTACGCTCCATCTGGCTTCTCAAACCAGGATGGATTGCTAAGCTGTGGGTCAGTACCCGAAAAGGGGTTGTGAGCCAGTTGCTGGTGGGTCCCGTATGTTTCAGTGGGCCTATGTCCAATGGTGACAGGCGAAAAAACTCTTCTCAGGTAGCCAGAATGAAATTAAAATAAAAGTAAACAGTGGTGAGAGCTGAAAAAATACCTCCCTAGTTTTGACCACGAGAAACTGAATGCCTTTTACCACCCAGTCCTGACACATTTAGTTCCCGTTGTGAATTAGAGTTGAGGAGAGGATGTTTACATCCAAACTCTATCAGAGCAGTTGTTTTAATTTACACATAAGAGCTGTGTCGTAAAATGCAATGACGGACGCAATTTAAGTGACTGCTGTTAAGCCCAGATGGTCTGCAGAGGTTTCTCAAGCTCGTACCCTGTTCTAAAAATGGTTGTATTTTGTCAATGCAAGGCCAGCACATACTGTGTGCATACGTGCCTGGGCGGTTCAGCGTCGTTCCAGTTACATGTCCTGACTGTTAACTTAGCAGACAGAGGAATGGCAGGTTTAGGAAATGTGGATAAATCGCAGCAAAATATTGCTGTCCTGAGGAAAGCTCTGCCTTTTATGAAACACATTTTTGCCTTTTTGCCCCCAAATGAACAGAGTTTCCTCACATCCGTCTCTTTCTCCTCCCCTCTGTCATCACTTGGCTCCCTTGTTTGTTCTCTTTTGTTTATACAATAAAGGCCTGTCACTTTTCACCCGCCCCCAAGAAAGTGTAGTTTGCGGAAAAAGGGAACTCACTGTCTCATCGCAGCAAGAAAAGTGCTTAGTGAAAATGACCTGCCAGTGTTCCTTTTAAAAACAGAGCGAGGGCCTGGTGATTGTCAGCTGCTGTCTTTACAGGCCTCATGCTATACATCCAGGCCGACTGAACTCCCTGCACATCTGCCAGATGGGGAGCTTGATACACGTCTGTGTCTCGTCTGTCTGTCTCTATCTGTAGGCTGCAGCCCAGAGCCAGACAGCCCTACACACACACACACACACACACACACACACACACACACACACACACACACACACCGTACCACAAGTCCATGTCCAGTGAAACACACAACCCAAAAGGAATTGTAGAATTAATAGCACCATTTTGTACCTCACCGCAGGGAGGCCCATTTAATCATTCAACATCTCCCTCTCTCGCTCTCTCTTTCCAATATCTATCATAGCAGTAAAGGGCCTGGATATAGTTTAGCCATAACCACTTCAATAACCGACATTATACAGTTTCCTGCAAATCTGTAAGCGGCGTCGGACAGCAATCAAAGAGCCAATGAGGCCTGCTCCCGTGTCCTGTTGCGCCACGGCGACGTGATACATTGTAATTGGCCGCAGTTTCATTGCACCAAAAGTAATTGAGATTACACTGGGACAATTCCCCATCATGTCCATATTTCTCTCAAGGTGCGCTGCCTCGAGGGTGTGAGCTTTCAGTAGCATATAGGGCTTTCCACTTGAACCTCCGTGTCCCTCCCTGCCTTTGAACCGTGGGACGAGTGTTTACGCTAGTGTGCAGCAGGCTTGGAGAGGGAGAGAGCCGGGACGTTGTGTAATGTGGACAGAGCAGGCCCTTTGTATACAGTAGGCCCTGGTGGGGGGAAATTGGAAGATTGGGATTCCTGTAAAGGAAACTTGAGTAAGGGTGGTTTTACCCTGGAGAGGGGAAAAAATAAAAGGGAATTAAGAGGGAGGGAAGAGTAGGAGGAGAAATGAAGGAGAGAGGGAGAGCAGAGGAGGGCAAGACAGCATAGCGGTGTAATGAGAACATCTGAGCTGAACAGACAGTGCCACGATAACATCAGGGCCCCCGCTATATTACTGTAAACATCTTCCATATACTCTGTCTCCCCTTCCTTACTGTCTCTCTCTCTCCATCCCCGTCTCTGTCTGTCTTCTACGCTCTCCATAGAACACTGTCTGTCCCGGTCTCCTTCCCAACCCTCTTTCTCTCGCACTCTTCCCCCCCCCACCCCCTCCTGGTTTTATGAAGGAATGCTCCGTGGAGGAGAGCATTTGATCTCACTGCTACACTGACCCAAACCACGCAGAGAGCGGGGTGAAGTGACCGCATGTGTCCCCAATTACACCGCCGAGATGAAAACAGCGGGCACGCTTTTTCTCTGAAGGTGCTTCACTCAGCGACTGGTGGACGAGAACACAGCACTTAATCAAGGCCAGAACCCCCCCACCCCCAAACAACTCCCACAGCCACACACACACACACACACACACACACAGGCTCTCTAGCGACACACTTCAAGGTGTGTATTAAACGTATTTCTCCTCAATAACCCTGCGTCTTCACTTCATTGTGTTTTAAACACACACACACACACACAAACACCACACTCCCATGAACACACACTTCCATCTGTCCATACATAAAGCCGTCACCATTCATGCCATACTTCAAAGAGCGATAGTTTTTGTTTTTTTCCCCCGTTTCATTACTTTAGTTTCCTCTAGTAGACTGAGAGAGAAAAGAAACATCCTCATAGCGGCTATTCGGGTTTAGTGCGTGAGGCGTGCCTAATATTTCACTTTTTGATGTGTCTGAAAAGTTACACCGACGGTGAAGACATCTGCAATTTTGTCTCCCTTATTTCTCAGTGAAACCTTCTGCTAACCAGAAACATCTGTGTGACTGTAAGAATTGATGTTTCGCTCCCGATTCATCATTTCAGGCAGCGTTAGAAGGTATGATTCATATCGACGCAGATGTTCCAGAGGGAAAGTAGTGGTGTTTCTGTCACCTTGTATATGCAAATAAGGTTTAATTCAAGTTTTTAGTTTTTACACACCAAACTAGCTTGTGCCCATATCTCCTGAAAGTATTCTTCTGGATACTTTTGACTGGATTCTTCAGTCGTCCAGTCCTTTCTCCTTAGCCGTGTACCTGGGTGACATTGCATTATAGTGTGTTTTCCCCCGGCTTGTTAACTTAATAACACAACACAAACTGACTTGGAGCATAAGATCATTCATGAGTTCCTAAATCGCACCAAATTCCCCTTTTTAAGCTGTCACCACGGTAACGTAGCCAGGTTACAGCTACATTGGCGGGTTGTGAATAATAAGGAAAATGACTGTGAAGCTAGACAGCAGCAGGCCACGGGATATTACAAGCAGATTTCATCTCCACTAACCTGAGA